>WOXC01005010.1:0-182242 GCA_011680675.1 Gymnobelideus leadbeateri
TAGATGCAAAACATTGGAAATCTAGGCAATGCCCATTAATTATGGAATGGCTGAACAATTTGTGGTATATGAATGTAATGGAATACTATTGTGGTATATGAATGTAATGGAATACTACTAATGAGGAGCAGATGGACTTCATAATAACCCGGAGAGACTTATATAAACTGATGTTGGGTTAGAAGAGCAGAAATTTGTACACAATTACAGACGCAATGTATGTGTGATGACTAACTTTGATAGACTGGGTTCCTCTCAGTAATGGTTATAAGACAACTCCAAAAGACTCATGATGGAAAGAGATATCCACATCCAGAGAAAGAACTACAGATTCTGAATGCAGATTGAAGCAAACTACTTGTTCTTTTTTTTTGGAGGGCAATTGGGGTTAAGTGACTTGCCCAAAGTCACATGGCTAGTAAGTGTGTCAAGTGTCTGGGGCTGGATTTGAACTCAGGTCCTCCTGGCTCCAAGGCCAGTGCTCTATTCACTATGCCACCTAGCTGCTCTCTCTTTCTTCTCGTTTTGCTTTGTTTCCTCTTTCTCACTGTTCATTCCATTGGTTATAATCCTTAGTTACAACCTGACTAGTGTTAAATTTGAAAGTATTTGTAGATTCTATATTCAATTGCATGCCACCATGGGAAGAGGGAGGAGATTAAGGGGGAGAAAATCTGAAACTCAAGGGATTGTGGAACTGAGTGTTGTAAACTAAAAATAAAAAAACAAAAAAATTAAAAAAAGGGGCAGCTAGGTGGCACAGTCAGTAAGAGCACCAGCCTCAGAATCAGGAGGACCCGGGATTGGTTCTGGCCTCAGATAGTTACCCACACAAAAATAACTGTCGGTATAACCTTGGGCAAGTTAGTTAACCCCAATTGCTTTTAAAAAAAGAAATAAAAAAAGAGAACCCCAAAAGGAGTCACAAAGAGTAAGATTCGACTGAATGAACATACTGAACAACAACAAAGCTACTTACAATACAAGTGATCTTGAGTAAGTCACTTAAACTTTGTGGTCCTGTTTTCTCCTTTGTTAAATGAGGAAGTTGGACCAGAAGGCACTTGTGATAAGGGAGGAAGCATGGTACAGTGGAAAGAATGCTGAGACCTGAGATCAAATTCCATCTCTGCCACTTGCTTGTTCATCCATTCACTCATTCACTCACTCACTCACTCATTCATTCATTCATTCATTCATTCATTCATTCATTCATTCATGCCCACATGCTTTATCTTTGTTTGAAGGTTAAAAATGAACACAAAGGCAAACTGTCTTCACGTGCTTAAAAAAAGCTCCAGGTTATCTCTGGGGCTCAGATCCATTTAATTTAATGTTTTAAATCAGTGATTCCCAATCTGTATACCATGGACCCCTGCAGTGTCACTTTTGGATTAAGTGTTTCCTTTGGGAGAAGAAAAAGAGATAGAAAGCATTATGGATAATTTTGAAATGGATAATTTTAATTGCTTCAAACTTAAAAAAAATGTAGGCGAGATTAGAAGGAAAGCAGGGAAAATTTTACAGCCAGTTTCTCTGATAAAAGCCTAATTTTTCAAACATAGAAAGAACTGAGTCAAAATAAGAATAAAAATCATTCCTAAGTGGATAAATGGTCATAGGACATGAACAGGTACTCTTCTGAAGAAGAAAGCCTTTAATTTCTATGATATGTTTATGGTCATATTTTTTTTAAAAAAGCTTTAAAGCACTGTGTATTAGAGAAATGAAAATTAAGACAACTCTGAAGTACTACTTCTTACCTATGAGATTGGCTAAGATGACAGAAAAGGAAAATGACAAATATTGGGGGGAATGTAGCAAAATTAGGACATTAATCCAGTTGTGGAGTTATGAACTGATTCAAGCATGCTGGAAGACAATTTAGAACTATGCTTAAATAGCTATCAAACTATGCATATCCTTTGACCAAGCAATACCATTCCTATGCCTGCATCCCAAAGATATCAAAAGAAAAGAAAAGGACCTACATGTACAAAAATATTTATTGCAATTCTTTTAGTGGTAGCAAAGAATTGGAAACTGAAGTGATAACCATTGATTAGGGAAAGGCTGAACGGTCTGTAGTATATGACTGTGAAGGAATACTATTGTACTATAAAAAATTACAAGCAGAATGGTTTCAGAAAAACCTGAGAAGAGTTATATGTGACCTGAGTAGAATCAGGAGGACATTATATACAGTAACATCAATATTGAACAATATTTGACTATGACTTAGCAATTCTGAACCATACAATGATCCAAGACAATACTGAAGAACTTACAATGAAAAATGCTATCCACTTCCAGTGAAAGAATTAAGGAGTCTGAAACATACTTTAAACTTTTTTTTCTTTTTTTGTCTGTTTTCTTTTTCAATTGGAGATATATGCTGCACTACTTTTCATGTATAATCTATATCAAATTGTTTGCCTTCTCAAGGTGGGGAGGGGGCGGAGTGATAGAATTAGGAGCCAAACTTTTTTTAAAGAATGTTACTTTTTTTTTACATATACTTGAGGAAAAAGGTAAGAAAAACATTTTTAAAAATTAGAGTTGGGAGCAGCTAGGTGGTGCAGTGAGTAGAGCGTCAGCCCTGGAGTCAGAAGGACCTGAGTTCAGATCCAGCCTCAGAAACTTAACACACACACAAACTAAAAGCTAGCCGTGTGACCTTGGGCAAGTTACTTAACCCTGATTGCCCTCCAAAAAGCAAAAAAAAATTTGAGTTGAGCTGGGATTCAAATTATGGTATATAGGATTTGCTTAATAAATGTTTCTGGACTATGCAGTGGAAGAATGATAATGATGATTCAAATAAGTAGGGGCAAAAGAAAAGGTATAATTGACTGGGAGAATAGAATGAAGAAAGTCACAGAAATTGCAATATACTGGGGCAATAAGTAGAACATCAGAGCAGGAACAATGAATGAGTTTTAGGGGGGAAATCATTGAAAATAAGGTGGGAAATGCAATTTGAGACTATATCATACATGGATCTGAATGATAAAGAAATTCCATCTTTTTGGTGATGTGTAGTCAAAACAGATCTTTTTTTTTTAAACAAATACTTTATTAACTTCTGTTTTACATCATTCATTTCCGCCAGATTTTGAGTTACAATCATTTTCCCCCCATTATTCCCCTACCCAACCTCCCAGAATAGCAGTCCCACAAGATATCGCTTCCTCCAATCTGCTCTCTCCCATACCTTCTCCCATACCCCCATCGACTTTTCCATTAGAGGAAGATGAATCTTTGTGTCCCAATGCCTGCACATCTTATCTCCCAATTATAGGCAAAAGAGTATTAATAATAGTATTTATATATATATTTGAAACATTTAATGTTACGACCTTGAATTTCAGATCCATTTCCTTCCTCCCTTGTCACCCATTCCTTCTTGGGATATAAGTAATTCAGTATATGTTGTACATGTCTAGCTATGCAAAACATTATCATAGTAGATATATTGTACAAGGCTGCTTATAATTCCCTCCCACTCATCCCACCCCCCACCTGGTCCATTCCCTACATGATCCTGTCCCTCTTCTATAGTGGGTACTTCCAACCTCCCCTCACCCCAAGGATGCCCTCCCATCCATCATCCCTCCTCTCATCCCCCTTCCCCCTATCCTGCTGCAGGTTGAGATATCCCATTTAGTATGTATGTCATTTTCTCCCTGAACCAAATTCAATGTGAATGTGGTTTTTCCTTTTTAGCCTTCCTTATTCTCCCCCTCCTTTGCACCCACTTCCCCTACATGAGATAGTTTACCCTACCATGTCTCTCCCCATCTCCTCTTGCCACTTTCCTCTCTCACCTCATAATTTCATCCCTTGAGTATTCTCCCTTCCCAACAAATTCAACCTATGCCCTCTATCCATATATAACTGTAACCATATACACACACATTCACATATGTATTCATATGACCACACCCCTTCTTCCATTATTTTCATAGTGAGAAAGATATCATCAGTCACAGATATTGCTTTTCCATATAGGAATGTAAATAGTTCAACTTTGATAAGTTCCTTTTGATTTCTTTTCCCTGATTACCTTCTCAGGCATCTCTTCCTTCTTGTGTCTGGATGTCAAATTTTCTATTCAACTCTGGTTTTTTCCTCAAGAATGCTTGAAAGTCCTCTATTCCACTGAATGACCATATTTTCCCCTGAAACAAAATACTCAGTTTTGCTGGGTAGGTGACCCTTGGGTTCATTCCCAGTTCTTTTGCCCTCTGGAATATCATATTCCATGCCCTTCGATCCCTCAGTGTAGAAGCTGCCAGGTCCTGGGCTATTCTGATTGTGTTTCCACAATATTGAAATTGTTTCTTCCTGGCCGCTTGTAGTATTTTCTCCTTGATCTGGGGATTCTGGAACCTGGCTATAATATTTCTGGGAGTTTTCTTTTTGGGATCTTTTTCAGGAGGTGATCGGTGGATTCTTTCAACCTCTATTTTGCCCTCTGGATCTAAAACATCAGGGCAGTTTTCCCTGAGAATTTCCTGAAGGGTGATTTCTAGGTTCTTTCCTTGATCATGGCTTTCAGGTAGTCCAATAATTTTTAAATTGTCTCTCCTGGATCTATTCTCCAGGTCAGTGGTTTTTCCCATGAGATATTTCACATTGCCTTCTAATCTTTCGTTTGTTTGGATCTGCTTAACAGCATCTTGATTTCTCATAAAGTCACTAGCTTCCATTTGCTCCAGTCTAACTCTGAAGGAATGAATCTCCTCAGTGAACTTTTGAGATTCTTTTTCCATCTGGCAAATTCGACTTTTTAAGGCATTCTTCTCCTCATTGCCCTTTTGGGCCTCCTTTGCCATTTGAGCTAGTCTATTTTTTAAGGTGTTGTTTTCCTCAGTCAGGCTGTTGACCCTCATTTCATACTTTTCCTGCATCCTTCTCATTTCTCTTTCCAATTTTTCCTCCACCTCTCTTATTTGATTTTTAAAGTCCTTCTTAAGGTCCTCTATGGCCTGCAACCCGCTCATGTTTTCCCCTGGGGCTTTTGGAGCAGGACTTCTGACCTCACAGTCCTTTTCCCGCTCTATGCCCCCAAAATAGGAGTCTAGGGTTGCATTTTTCTGTTTCCTTTGCCTTGGCATGTTGCCACTTAATTGCTTGACTTTTGGGCTTGTTGCCACACTATGGCTTTAAGGCCAGATAGAGGAATTTTCGTCCCGAACGTGTGGGGGGCAACTTCCGTTTCTGGCAAGCTGTAAACCCACCCACAACTTCCACCCTAGATCACAATCCAGATCCAGGGAGGTTAAAGCAAGAGCGATTACCCCCCAAGACTGATCGCTGGATCTCCCCACGATTTGTAGGCTGGGAGCCGGAAATGCCTCTGAAAACTACACAATGGCGTGTCTCCTCAGCGGCTTCTAGCCCCCAGGGGAGGGAGCTGACGCATTCCCCAAATACAGGTCCCAAAGTCCATAGGACACTAACCTCTTACTTTGTCCTAGGCAAGTCTATGTTGATAATTCTGGAGTCTCCACAGTTCCTGGTGTTCTGGGGTTCCTCCAGCCGGCTGCTGGCCCTGCCGCCCTGGGGCTAAAACCTCGGCTCACGTGGACCTGGGCTCGGCTCGGCTCCTGCGCTCTGCGCGCTGCCGGCTCCCAGACCACTGCGCTGGTCCTTCCTGCAGGGTGCTGGGCTGTCCTCAGCGGGAGGTTAGCTTCTCTGTGTTGTTCTGTGGGTGCTGGGGCTCCAGAAGTTGTTCAAAGTCCTTTTTTACATAGTTTGTGGAGAATCTGGGGGCAGAGAGGCTTGGACGAGCTGTTTCTACTCCGCCATCTTGGCTCCGCCCCAAAACAGATTTTTAAGCAGTGGAATTGCATGATAAAAGTATTAATTTCAAAAGACAAAATTGGTGGCTAATATACAGGATATTTTTGAGGGGAAAGGACTAGAGACGACAGAACCTATTAGGATGTTGTAGCAATAATCTAAACATTAGGTGAGCTTATGTAACAGAGAATAGAGAGGAAGGAACTGAGACATGAGAAATTACAAAGAAAAATGCACATGACTTAGTGACTGATTGAATATAAGAAGCCAAAGAGAATAAAGTTGAAAATGCAAAGATGAAAAAAAGCAAAACCTTCATCTTACAAATGTAATAATGTTTATAAAAATCATTTTTGCTTAGCAAAATAAAGCAAAGAACCAGATCATTTAATTAATATGATGTAATTAGATAGCCAAGAGGAAAATATTTTTTTTATTTTGTTGTTCTCCAGTCATTTCAGTCATGTCTGACTCCTATTAACCCCATTTGAGGTTTTCTTAGCAAAGATGACTGGGGTGCTTTACCATTTCCTTCTCCAGCTCATTTAACAGATGAGGAATTGAGACAAAGTGGGTTACATGACTTGCTCAGGTTCGCACAGTAACTGTCCAAGGCCAGATTTGAACTCAGTAAAATGAGTCTTCCTGACTTTAGGGCAGGTACTCTATTTACTGAGTCGCCTGGCTGCCATTTTGTTTTTGGTAGATAACATTAAAGACGAAAGAGAATAAACATTTATATGGCATCTACTAAACGTGAGCAATTGTTAAGTGCTTTAGAAATACTTTTTCATTTGATAGTGATAACAACCATCCAAGGTAGGTCCCTTTATCATCCTCATTTTAAAGTTGAGCAAACTGAGGAAAACAGAGGTTAAGTGACTTGCTCAGCATGACATAACTATTAAATATCTGAGGCCAGATATGAATTTAGGTGTTCCTGACTCCAGCTGCAGTGCCCTATATATTGCATCACCTTTTTTTCTAAATTTAGTAGGCTTAAAATTTACTATGAGAATATGGCCTAAGTTTATCTCTGATATCTGATACTGAAGTTTATATCTGACACTGATACTAAAGCAGATTTTTAAAAAATCTTCAATATTAAGGTCTCAGTCTATAACAAAAATTATCTGGAAAATAAAATCAATCTTCTATTTCATCTGTAGTCCATAGACTCAGCTTAAAAACCTGTCACAATATACTGACAACTGCTCATAGAAACTAACAGGGACATAATTCTAGATACAGAGTAGAATAAAATATTATCTTAAATTGGCTCATTTCTTCTAAGTCTCTTCAATTAAATAGAACTTGGAGCTGGAAAGACCTGAGAGTTATAACTGGCTTAACTTCCTCATTTATATAAATGACAAAAAAAATGGAGATCAATTTAATTGACTTGTCTAATGTCATATAGGTGGGATGTAATGAAGTTAGAATATAAACCCAGGTTCTGTGCCTCCAAATTTGAATGTTCTTTCCATTCTATATCATCTGCATCTCATCCATTTTATACTAGTATATGGATGACTGAGCTGGAAAGAATATCTGTAGTCCAGAAAAGTTAAGGGACTACTCCAAGGCATAGACTTAGGACTAGAAAGTAGACCCACTGACTTTTACAAGCTACTGCTATTTTCACCATAGGCTTCAGCTTATATATCTGATCCTAATCCATGGGGTATAATGTACTTAGAGAAGACTAATACATATTAAAAATTAAAGAAAAATGCAAGCTACTATACAAATAGTTAAATTCCACAGAAATAATACTCATGATGTATGAAATAATGGGCACTATCAGAGATCAAGAAAAAAGAAAGTACTACTACTGGTTCAAGTTACAGAGAAGCATCTAGCCTGGTCAAAGAAGAATGTTTCCATCAGGGCAAACTGGGAAATAAAATTGGACCTTTTAAGTGGGGTTAATGTTATAGATGGTTTTAAGTACCAAGATGATAAATTTGCACTCTATCCAATAAGCTATGAAACTATCATAAATTCTTTATCTTTAGGTAACCAGAGAAATGTTGAATGAAAAGTAATAAGGATTTGGAAATAAATTAATATAGCTAGGAGAAAAAGTTAGGAAGAAAAATTATATTTAAAATTGTTAGAGAATATATAAAATATTTAGATTCTATTCAAAATAATAGCAGAAGGCATAAAATACAGGAATGCAATCATGAAATACTTTCTAGAAATAAAAAAAGACATAAATAATTAAAATATATTAACTGCTCATGGGTAACCCCAGCCCATATAAGAAAAATGACAATGCTACCTAAATTAATTTATTTCCATAGCATTCAAACTACCAAAATATTTCTTTATAGAGCTAGAAAAAAATGACAAAAATCTATCTGATGGAACAAATGGTCAAGAATCTGAAATAGCTAGATTATTTAGGTTTATCAAAGACTAGTATACTGTATGTTATTTTCTATATTAAGTATATCTGATCTGTTCCACTGATTTACATATTCTTTTTTTTATTTTTGGTGGGGCAATTGGGGTTGATTCACCCAAAGTCACATGGCTAGCTAGTGTTAAGTGTCTGAGGCTGGATTTGAACTCAGGTCCTCCTGACTCCAGGCCCAGTACTCACTGTGCCACCTAGCTACCTTTGATTTACCTATTTCTTAATCAGGATCAACTTATTGTGATATTGCTCTGTGGTATTATTTTGAAATATGGTACTGAGGCAACCTCCCTGCCCCACTCCCACTTTTATTTTCATGATTTTCTTTGAGATTCTGATCATTTATTGGAAACTGACTTTTTTTTCCAAGTTATCAATAATCCCTCAATTGACAAATCTTTTCTTTATTTGTCTCAATCTATTTGCATTATTTGACAATATTAACCACACTGTCCTCTGACACAATCTTCTCTCTTAAGTTTTTGTGACATTCCTCTCCTAGTCTTTTTCCTATATGATCATTTCTAATAGCCTTCTTTGTTGATCTATCACCCATATGACATAAATGTGGGTTATATATATATATATATATATATATATATATATATATATATATATATACTCACAGATACATATGTATATATATATTTATATATATGCACACACATTTATATATTATATATACATATACACATCTATACACATACATGGATGCACATATCATATACATACATACATCTATATACACACATATGTACACATACACATATATGTCCAGCCTCAGTCTCTTCTCTGAGATCCAGTCTTACTATTTGCTTATTGGACATTTTTTTTAGTTATTATTATTTTTTTTTCCAAATGCTTTCTTAACTTCTGGTTTACATCATTCATTTCCGCCAGCTTTCAAGTTACAATTTTTCTCCATTTTCCCCCTACCCACCACCCCAGAACAGCAGTCCTCTCCTTTGTCAACCACCTTCACTGGGAAGATAAGCAATTCAGTGTACATTGTACATGGGTAGCTATGCAAAATGTTACCATAGTAGATATATTATAAAAGACTGACTATATTTCCCTCCCTCCTATCCCACCTCCCATTTGTGCTATTCTCTACTTTGATCCTGTCCCTTTTCCAAAGTGAGTGCTTCCAACTTCCCTCTCCCCTAGCCTGCCCTCCCTTCCATTATCCCCCCTCTCATAGCCTTCCCCCCTACTCTCCTGTAAGGTGAAATATCCTATTTAGTATGTATGTCATTCTCTCCCTGAGCCAAATTAAATGAGAATAAGGTTTTGCCTTTTTGCCTTCCTGTTCTTCCCCTCCATTGTAACCATTTTCCCTTGCCTCTTCTATATGAGATAGTTTGCCCCATTCTGTCTCTCCCTGTCTCCTCTTGTTATATTTCTCTCTCACCTCTTAATTTCACCTTTTAAGTGTCATCCCTTCCTATTAAATTCATCCTGTGCCCTCTATCTATTTATACTTGTAAACATATATACACACATTCACATATGTATTCATATGCCCATATATCTTCTTCAACTATTTTCATACTGAGAACAGTTTCATCAGTTACAATTATCATTTTCCATGTAGGAATATAAATAGTTGAACTTTGATAAGTTCCTTATGATTTCTTTTCCCTGTTTACCTTCTCAAGCTTCTCATGCTTCTTGTATCTGAATGTCAAATTTTCTATTCAACTCTGATTTTTTTATCAAGAATACTTGAAAGTCCTCTATTCCACTGACTGACCATATTTTCCCCTGAAACATGATACTCACTTTTGCTGGCTAGGTGATCCTTGGTTTTAATCCCAGCTCCTTTGACCTCCAGAGTCTCATATTCCAAGCCCTTCAATCCCTCAGTGTAGAAGCTGCTAGATCCTGTTTTATCCTGATTGTGTTTCCACAATATTCAAATTTTTTCTTCCTGGCTGCTTTTAATATTCTCTCCTTGATCTGGGAATTCTGGAACCTGGCTATAATATTCCTAGGAGTTTTCTTTTTGCGATCTTTTTCAGGAGGTGATAGTTGGATTCTTTCAACCCATATTTTGCCCTCTGGGTCTAAAACATCAGGGCAATTTTCCCTGAGAATTTCTTGAAGGATGATTTCTAGGCTCTTTCTTTGATCATGGTTTTCAGGTAGTCCAATAATTATTAAATTATCTCTCCTGAATCTATTTTCCAGGTCAATGGTTTTTCCCATGAGATATTTCCCATTGCCTTCTATTCTTTCATTTGTTTGAATCTGTTTAACAGCATCTTGATTTCTCATAAAGTCACTAGTTTCCATTTGCTCCAATCTAATTCTAAAGGAATTAGTCTCCTCAGTGAGCTTTTGAGATTCTTTTTCCATCTGGCAAATTTCGCTTTTTAAGGCATTCTTCTCCTCATTGCCTTTTTGAGCCTCTTTTACCATTTGAGTTAGTCTATTTTTTAAGGTATTATTTTCCTCAATTAGGCTGTTGTCTCTCATTTCATAATTTTCTTGCATAGTTCTCATTTCTCTTCTCAATTTTTCCTCCACTTCTCTTATTTGCTTTTTAAGGTCCTCTATGGCCTGTAACCAGCTCATATTTTTTCTTGGAAACTTTTGGTGCAGTAGTTCTGACTTCACTGCCTTCCTCCTGTTCCATGCTTTGATCCTTTTTGTCACCAAAGTAGGAGTGTAAAGTTGTGGCACTCTGTTTATTTTGCTTCCTTTGCCTACTTATGTTGCCACTCTTGTCACCTGACCCCAGGGCTTTTTGCCATAGTAAGACTCTTCCACCAGACAGGGGAGTTTCCATCCCAAATGCTAGGGTTTTCTCAGCTTCTGTAGGTATTAGTTGGGTACCCTCTCTGAAGCCTCCACACACTCTGGCAAGATGGTCACATACCCCAGCACCTCTCCCCTAGACCACAATCCAGATCCAAGAAGTTAAAGCAAGAGTGATTACCCCTCAGACTGGTTGCCTGGTCCCCCCACAGTCTTCAGGCTAGGAGCTCAAGCTGCAATGTGGCACTGGCTGCCCTGTGGCATCTCAGTGGTTTCTCACCCTGGGGGCAAAAGCCGAAGCTCTCCCAACTACTGGTCACGATGTCCATACTGCACTGGCCTCTCACTTTGTGATTAGCATCTATGTGTTGATAATTCTGGAAAGGGCTACAGCTGCTGGTGTTCTGGAGTCCCTCTAGCTGGTGTTTGGTCAGGCCTGCCCTGGGGCTATAACCTCTGGCTCATGGGGGCCTGGGCTCGGCTCCCAGAGCTCTGTGCTGGCCACTCCCTGCCCAATTGCTAGGCTGTCCTCAGCAGGAGGTTAGCTTCTCTGTGTCATTTTGTAAGTTCTATAGCTCCAAAATTTGTTCAGAGTCCACTTTTACAGGTGGGAGCCTGAGCTGCATGAAGTCCTATTTCTACTCCTCCATCTTGACTTCACCCCCCACCACTTATTGGACATTTTAAGCTTGGTGTTAGGAAATATATTAAACTCAGAATGTCCCAAATTGAACGCTATTATCTCTTCCCTGAAAAACAAGCAAACCAAAACCCTCTGCTCTTCAAAACTCCATTATTTCTGTAAACGGTACTACTTTAGTTCCTTTCTCCCAGATTTGTAATCTGGACATTATCTGGAATTCTTAATTATCCTTTATCCCACATATATATCCCTTATCCCACATATCCCACCAATTGCCAAATCTTTCTATTTTTACCTTCAAAATATTTCTCTTATCTGACCCTTTCTCTCCACTTACAGAGCTACCACTTAAGAACACATTCTTATCGCTTGTCGTCTAGATTATTGTAACAGCCTCCCAGCTGATCCCATTCCAGTTAATACTATACACTTGTGTAAAGTCACTTTTCATAAGTGCAGACATGATCAAATGATCCTACTCAATTATCTCCAATGCCATCATATTGCCTCTAGGAATATAAATTCCTCTCTTTAGCTTTTAAAGTCCCATACAACCTGGTCACAACTTATCTTTCCAAGCTAATTAAATATTATTCTCCCAACTGCATTATATGATCCAGTTAAACTTGTCTTTATTCTGTTCCTCTCAAGAAATACTTGATCTCTTGACTTCCCTCATGTATTTTCTCTTGACCTGTATCTCATCTAGTCCCACTTTTCTTCTAAGATGCAGTTCAAGCACCATCATCTGCAAGAAGCCTTTCCTGATGACCACAACTTCTAGTGCTCTCCATCCCTTCCTATCTAGGTTGAATTATCTTTGTATATCTTTATATTTATTTATTTTAATTTTATTTATTTATTGCATTTATTCACTTATTTATATATGTGCTTTTTTAATTCCCCACTAGAATCTTTGTACTTTGCAAGAAGGACTTGTCTCATTCTCTGTAATATTCTGCTACTTAACATGGTATTTTGCACATAGTAGGTGTCTTATTGGTGATTGACTGACTCTAACATCACTGTCCCAGACAAGCTTGTACAGGGGGTAGAAGTAGTCATTAAAAATTTAGGAAAAAGTAAATGAATAGACCAGGTAGGCATAAAGGAAATACATACCATACATGGAGTTGAGGACATTGAGGGGTTAATTCACAAAACATCTGAAAAAAATACTAAATCAGACCTTAGTACTTAAGGCCACCTTTTTTTTTTTGGAAACAACATCTAGAGATATATGCCTATTTCCTCTATTTATAAATTTTTATGAGAATCATCTACACACATCAAAGGCATCCTCCCTGAGGGAACAAGAAATCTTTTTAAAGCAATATTTGGAATAGTTCATTATAGCAAAATGGCACTTCAAGTCTGTCTGTCTGTCTGTCTGTCTGTCTGTCTCTCTCTCTCTCTCTCTCTCTCTCTCTCTCTCTCTCTCTCTCTCTGTCTATCTATCTATGTCTTCCATGTACATATAAGAATTCACTGTTTTGCCTTGAATAGTAACAATAGAAGTAACAGTGTTCAACAATTCAGTGATCATGAGTATAAGGCTCAAAGCAAGGAGATGCATGCTTGCTAAAGGTGTACACCACCATTAGAAGGAGATCCAGTGAAAATCCAAGGAGCAGAGGGATTTCCTCTCTCTGCAAAGTACTGTAGATGCCCTTGTTGATGATGAGATAATGCTGGTTACATAGAGTCCCCAATTTTGGCAGTCTCCAGGAAGACTTCTATGATTACTCAAAAGAGTTTGACCTAAAAACGCTCCACTCAGGGAAACTAAGGACAAGAATATCTACTGTGTTAATTGTTTATAACAAACAATTCTCTGGACACACTAGAGAATTTCCCTTGCCTTCCCTTCCCTCCACGCACATTTTGAGTGATTTTCTTGTATTATCTCTTGCATTGTGTCCAAGTTTTTACTTTTCTTCTGAGATGCTGATAATCATTTTGTTGTCTCTTTGCATCCTGTCTTGGAGAGCAGCACGTTTTACCTGAGTAGAAAGCGTATTTTGTCTTAATGTTAACTGCTTTTTGCTTTTCTTCTTCTAAATTGTCCTTTTCTTCTATATTTTGTTTCCCAATTTGTTGTTCTCTCTTTTGTTTCCTTGGGGACATTTGTCATCACAGATTCAAAATTTTCTAAAATGTTAATTAATTTTGCTATGAGAGCAATAAATTCTGCTTTCACACTTCTCACTTCTCTTAAAAACTTCTTGAACAGCCCTGGAGTCAGGATTGTTGAACAGAACTTCTTGAACAGCCCTGGGTTCGGATCTGGCCTCAGACATTAAAAAAAAAAAAACTAGCCGTGTGACCTTGGGCAAGTCACTTAACCCCAGTTGCCCTCCAAAAAGCAAAAACAAAAAATCTCTTGACAGCACGTTGTGGTTCTATGTTCTCCTCAAATTCCACCCAGCCCTTTGTCTCATGAAGTGTTGAATGATTTTTTTTAATTTTATAGTATTTATTTATAGATGTCTGGACTCATTTACTAGAGCTGGAGTCCATATTTTTTTCTGCTATTACTATTCTCCCTGTTTATTTATCTGTTTATGTTCAAGTACTTTGATTTTTATTTCTCCTGAGATTTTTGGTAATTCAGTCCCCCCCCCCCCCCACTTTACTTTCTTTTATTGCTCACTTTCTGACTTCCTCCCATCTGATGGTGTTTTTCTCAGCATTGGATCCTAAAGCATCTTAGTGTCTTCCCATACTAGACAATTCATAGTTCACCAGCCCAGGTCTCTGCTATAAGTTACTTTTTCGGGGATAATACTGACTACAGCTTGATTATGGATTCTTTCCTTCAGGCTTAGTGGATTATCACACAACCCCCTCCCCATCCTCCACATAGTGTCTTGTCTCATTCCCTCTGTTTCTCAGTTATCTGAACTAATCTTACCAAGTGCTGCCACACTGGTTATTAAAGTTTAGTCTGATTTCTTTCTTTGGATTTTAGATCTTCCAACATTGTGGTGTGGGTTTAATGGGGGACTGAGTTCTATTTCAAGCCTAAACTTGTATCCTTCTCCTTTCCTTCTGTTTCTACATTATCCTAAAGAGATTTTTGAAACACAAAATTCTGCCCAAAGCTGGCTATTGAGGTCTTAGTAAGTTTCTGCGGTTTAGAGCTTAGATTTCCATGACATTAGAAGGGAGGGAGGGGGACCAAAGTATAAAGCTGCATCTTGTTTCACATTTGTGGTTCTGATGGCTAGTGCAATTTTACTCCCAGTGAAAACTCTTATTCACAACCAGTCATGGGGGAGGGATGTTGGAGAAGGGACTGCTTAGTGAGCTCAAGTTAAGCGTTATTTTATGGGGTTTTTACATTCTTTTGAATTCCTGGAAACAGATGGAGTTACTTTACTTTGGCACATTATGTATAACATTCATTTCTTGGTCATATGACCAAGAAATAAAAAATAGGCAATCAAGAAATTAACAAGCAAATTTTATTAAGCACCTACTATGTACCAGTCATTTTGCTAGGCTCTGTATATACAACGAATAAAATGGAACAATTCCTGCTTCTAAGGAGGCTACCTTCTAATAAAGGAAAGAATATTTATATTTATAGTGACATATAGAATAACTTCAAAATAAATATAAGACAGTTAAAGAAGGGCTCTAGCAGTTGAGGAGATCATGAAAGGCTTCATTTGGAAAAATAGTTCTTAACCCAGGTCTTGAAAAAAAAGTAAAATTCTCAAAGGCGATGAGGACAAGTATATTCTAAGCATGGAGGCCAAACTAACACAAAAGAATGGATTTAGAAAATAGAGTAGAACGGATGAACAGTGAGAAGATCAATTTGGTTATACTCTAAAGTGCTAGAACAAGAGTGATGCATAATGAGGCTGAAAAATACAGGTTGAGATTAGTTTGAGTGGCTTTAAAACTTAACAGAGGAATGTATATTATATTTTAGAGGTAATATTTTGGGCTCCAAATTAAAAAGGAAGAGGGGAAAGTGGTTTGGGTTGCCTTTAGGTAGCTGAAAATCTCCTTTTGTAATCTCAAACTTTCTTCAGAAACAAAGACCCATTAATGCCAATATTCTACCAGTGTTGTATTATGACTGTGAGTCATGGAACACTACAGTCTCTGAAGAACAAAAATTCAGTAGCAAAGAAAAGAGGTTTATAGAAGGTATAAAGGAGCTACAACATGTTATGAAAGGAATTTCAAGAGTAAAGGATATTATTAGGGAAAAATATGAGCCACAAAGTGGACAGATTGGTCATATAGTGAGAAGTAGGGATAGCAGCTGGACTGTGCTCCACTGCTATCCTCACTATGTCAAGAGAAAGTGAGGAAGGCCTGAGAATACTGGGCTAACCTCTTGGTGAACTTATCAGAGGACATGGATAAGAGTCACAGGATAAAGCAGGTATGGATGTGTTATGATCTGCCTCATTGAATTCTGAAGATATTTACTTCTAAGGGAAAAAATAAATTCAGCTATAGATGTAGTGAGTTTTAGTTCATGGTAGACCAGTTAAGCAAAAATGTCCTCAAGGTACCTGGAGATATAAGACTGGGTTTATACTTGAGAAACACTCAATAAGTTTGTCCATTTCTTAGAGGTTAGAAAAATTAAGGTTAAGGTTTGAATGTCACTGGAATTGAGAGGATGAATGAAACCTAATTGAAAGAAGCCTAATTGGCTAGAAAGCTCATAAAGGAAGAGAGAAAAGACATGGGAAGAAATGAAGATGAAATTTGGTGAATGCCTTCAAACAGAATTGGTGAAGGAAAAGGAAAAAAGGAGACAGAAAAGGAATTATTAATGAATCAAAAGAAGAAAAAGTATAATGCAGAGCCACAGAATCTGGAAAAAAATGTTTCAAGACAGAAGACGTTGTCATGTTACAGGGTTTCATTTCTATTTGATTTAGAAACAGAAGATGAGTTCACATTCTATCTCTGGCATTTTCTAGTAGTTATGTGACCAGTGGAAAATCACCTCCCCTCTTTGACCCACAGATACCCCTTTGTAAAATGAGGGATTGGAGTAGATGTCCTTTAAGTTTCTTTCCAGTTACAAATCTATGCATTCTATACGATCAACAGGTTTCTCTTATATAGAGAGATTAGAACCAATTACTATGGAATGGGATAGACAGGAAGCATGGAGTGGCAATAGCGGGGGTGGGGTGGGGAATTCTAGCCTTTTTTATTTGGAAGTTGACCTCAAGATTGAATATACAACATATTTACTACACTGAAAAAGTTACTTTAGGAAAATCAACTGAAACAAGTACAGTGAGATTATAGAAAACAAAGAAAAAATAAAAATATAAAAAAGATGACTAGAGAATTCTAAAAATCATAGTATTTATTGATATTTTTGCCACAGAATGATGTAATCAATTTCATCAAGTAAAATATCTTTTTAAGGCATTACTACTTCCAGAGAGACATTTTCCATATTTTATCTCTGTGAATAGTTGATCTTTCCTTAACTTTTTTATGTTTTGCTTTACCTTAAAATCTGATCACCTTATTTCTCTTTAGGACTTACTATATTCATGGAAAAAGATTCAGAGACAAGTGTTAGTATAGTGGACATAGTGCCAGACTTGGAACCAGAAAGACCTTAGTTCAAATACTGCCTTGGAGTTCTATCTGTGTGACCTTGGTCAAGTCACTTAACCTCTATCAGCATCAGTATCCTTATCTGTAAAATGGGGATAACCATAGTACCTATCTCCTAGCTTTAATGAGGATAAAATGTAGAAATATTTGTAAAACACATTGCAAATGTTAAAGATATAAATCATCATCATCATCATCATCATCATCATCATCATCATCATTGATGGTAGTGCTATTGTTTGTTGCATTATCACAGTCTTTCTTCACTCTTTTTTTCTCTCAATCTCTCACACACCAAGTAGAATATGAAAACATATCAGAACAGAAACAGCATAAAATCAAACATTCAAAAAGTAAGATCTTGATGTTGGGTCTGGACATGCTTACTGCACTTTTCTTTTAAAAATAGAAAATAATGTTTTGCTACTTTATTTAAAACATTCATACAATCTGGTATAGCATTATCAATATTATGCAAATGGTTTCTTGTGTGTATGAATCTTGTTTTCATTTTTATTGTCCTGTTTAAAGGTTAGCAAAAAAATCCATTAAAATGGATTGCACAACCACTTTGATCCCCAAACTTCAAACTCTCTCTTTTCCCCCATGTTGACAGCCAAAGCTAGAACCCTATTACAGGGGATAAAAGGGATGAAAAGGGATAAAAGCAGATTCCCAATTCAGAAACATACAAATCAGTGACAGAGTAGGAATTAGCTGCTTCTTCAGAGGTGGCAGCACAGCTATGTTTAATAGTGTGGTGAACAGATCTTCTATTTTAGTGGTTTGAAAATGGATTCCATTCATTTCTGTGGGAAACCTAGAGGATCCATCTTAGATAGCAAGAAACTAAACCTCAGATCAAAGCATTTTTAAGGTTAAAAAAAGTAAAAAAGAAAAGATCTCCATACTTCTTCCTTGTCAACTAATAGAATTATCCATAACATCAAGATGACATGGAAATAGTTGTCAGGAAAATGCACTTAATTTGATTTTGGCCACTGCATGTATTTTGGCCACATGCAGGACAACCATTCCCTTTTCCCTTTCCCACTAGCCACTGCCTCCTCTCTCCAACATAATTTTAACAACAGAAAAAGAGAATATGCATAAGAACACAGAATAAAGATATTCAGAGTCTGTGTCTAGGAATTTCATGTTATTCAGTTCCCTAATTCATTTTGTGACATTGGGATGTACAAAAACACCAATAAAAGACTGAAATGAGTCATATCCTTGTATGCACATGACAAAGAATTCTTCTCATGATGCTCAATGAATAAAAAGTAAAAATAGAGAAAAGAATTTCGATTTCCTTATTAGACATATTTGATTTTTACTAAAGTTTTTTTTTGTTATATGGATGAACATTTACATGCACAGCTGTTAGGGAAAACTCAATTTGATGACATATACATATACATATACATATACACACACACACACACACACACACACACATATATATATATATATATATATAGAGAGAGAGAGAGAGAGAGAGAGAGAGAGAGAGAGAGAGAGAATAATTTACTTCTGCTGAATTAATAAAACTATTAATTGAGAAAATAATACAGTGAAAGAAGTTTTTCACTGAATGAGAGAAATGATCAAAACATATATTCATTACTTACTTTCACAGCCACTTTCAGATTTCCTGTGCCTGGAGCCATGACATCTTTTGCCACACCTTCAAAAACTTCCCCAAAAGCTCCACTCCCAAGGAAGCTCATCAAGGTAAGTTGATCCCTGGGAAAAATAGGAAGAGACTCCAACTCTAGCTGTGTGGGAAGGTAGCTGTGAATATTGAGAGATTTATTCATCACTGTCAGTATTCAATAAATTGAAAAGATTCAATTTAATTCAAGAAGTGTTAATAAATACTCTGTGGCAGGTACTAGCACTGCACTAAGTGATGGCTATACAAAGATCTCAAGGAGATTACTACATTCAACTGACAAGTATCTGTTCAACGACTTTGAGGAGGGAGAAAGCATGGCAATCAGGAAAAGCCTCCCATAGCAGGTGACACTTGAGTTGAGACTTAAAGGAAGCTGAGAGTTCTAAGAGGTAGAGGAAAGGAGGGAATGCTTTCTAGGCACAGGGATAACCTGTGTGAAAGCAAGGAAATGGAAAATAGAATGATGAATTCAAGGAATAGCATGGTTCAAAGATCTTTTAAAGATAGCTAATAAATTATATGTGAGGAGACCACAGAGGAAATATGGAGAAGGAGCACAAATGTTCCAATGCTAATGACTTAAGCAGTTTATTACCCATAGGCATACATGCTATTGCTCCCCATCCCTGCATGAATGCAGAAGTGGTGGAATGGGGATTCTGTGGTATGTGTTCCTCAATCAGGAGCTCAGATCTTCTCTGTCAGATCTTCCCTTATCTGATTGTTGTTGCTAGGTAAGAGTAGTCATTCGATGGAATTGACTGGTGTTGTGATCAGCAGAGTTTGCTAACTGCAGAACTGAATTGGATGAAGTTTACTAAGCTAATTATAAATCAAGAGAGCTTTGCATTTCTTGTCTAAATGAAGTTGACTGAACGAATATTGAATATATAGGAACAACCCAGTACAAAGGTAGATTAATCAGTGGTCAAACATAGTATCACTTTTGTCCTTTAGAATCTACTCATAGACCATCCTCACAATATAGCTTTATTTTCATCTTTTACATTATTGACAATATTGTACTGCAATCATCTCCAACATTCTTTTAGTCAAAATTTCTTACATATTTAACTTGGCAAGTTTCTGCTCTTTCCTGCCAACCACTGGATAATCCTGTTAAAATGGTGGGGCAGGTGGGACTCATTTTATGTTTAAAAATAAATTTCATTTTTATAATATATTTTAAATCTCATGAAAATATTGAGACAAATTGGTGTAGTGGCATAACCCATTTCTACAACCAGGGAAGTTACAGATTTAGGAACTAAATCTGTTTAGGAGAGGTAGACCATGGTTAAGAGTGAGATTAGGAATCAGATTTAGATAGAAGTGATTAGTGAAAGAAGTGTTACTATTCCTAGTAGCTAAAAATAAAGAGCTAGACATACATCACATTTAAAAGAAAATATGAACTTATATTAATTGCTTAAAGAGGCAATACATTCCATTTTCATATCAAGCATTTATGCATATTTATCTTTAAGAAAAAGTGCATGTATCCATCTCATGTAACCCATAGAAAAACAGGTGAGAATTTGGCTAGAATTTGCATTATTTCATAACCCATTGTCTGGGAAATATGATATTTTGATACCTCGATATTATGGTAACTAGGTTTAGGAGTGGTTTAGACTAACAGAGTTACAGAGATATAAGCTAGGCTTAAAATTATTAGCATTAGCTTGATTTGTTCGTTCCCTGGACATACACTTGCATAGATTTCACATTCCTGAATTATAATTTGATAATGGAATTTTACTACTCACTCATAATTTCATTCAGGGGTATTTTCAGGTTATAGTAACAAAACTAAACCCACTATGAAAAGACATAAAGGAAATGCATGGTTGTAATAACTATAATAAATGATTCACTATATTAAGAGAGATGGGAGAAGCAAACTCAAACATATTTCTTGGAGGTTTTCTTCTTATACAAGAAAATTAAAAACATTTACCTGGATGAATACCAGACATTAGTTTGGATAACAGCAGTATGCATTCCTCGAATATGTGCCAGTTCTAAATCTGGATGGTAATTCACAGGAAAAGTGGTTGTATTGCCCCTTTGTTTATTCTTATTCAGTCTGCATCCTTTAGAAGAATGAATACAGGATTAATGTGACCTACTTTTCAATTTGTTTTTTCTGGGTTTTTTATCTTCAACTAAAAATCTTAAGAAAAACCAAGAGCAAAACAGTTTCAAAAACATTCCAACCTACAGGGAATCACGCACTGGTGGGCAAGGATGGGTTATGAAAAGTCAACATTGTCAGCAGTAAAGCTCTAATTTCCTTTCCCCCCCCTGGAATAATTATTTTGATTTTAATTTTTTGTGCATTAAGAATATGGGGATTCTTTTGGAAAATCTCGGACTCCTGAAAGTAAAAGTGGCTATAAATAGACAGACAGATACATAGATAGTATAAGTGAATGGAAATAGTTAGCATTAAACTCCTTATATACATTTATTAGCTATTAATATTAAATAAATATTTGTAATTAATTCTGTAGTTCACTACTACCTTAGATGGTGCAGTAATAACCATAGTGCAGTGCAAATATGCAATAACTAATAGAAGTTGGCTAGATATTAAAATGACATGAAGAAGTAGAAAGTTAAACCAAGATTCTTTTAAGTGCCTACTCTGTGCTAATCACTGGGGAAATAATCAATGAAAAGGAAGTAAAAAAAAACCCTTTTCTCAAGGAGCTCAGGGTCAGAGGAGAAAGAAAACATGCAAAACAATTATATTCAAATAAGTCATATAACTCCTTATCCCTATATTTTTAAAAAGAGAAACTAGATAATCCAGGAAAATACATATATCTATATAAATTTAGTTTATCTACCTTAGGGAATATGGAGGAAAATCAATTTGTTAACACCTTGAAGATTAAAGCACCCCACTCACTACTCTTCAGTACTTTATAGAGAAGTCCTACCTAGTTACCATAATTGCTTTGAATAACAGAATGAGAAAAATGGATAGATATAACCTCTCTTGATGTTAGCAAAGTCTTTGTTTCTACTTTTTTTGTGGCATACATTAGTAAAGTGAAAGGAAGAAAGAGGTTATTTAGATCAGGGATAGGGTACCTGTGTCCTTGAGGTCACATGTGGTCTTCTAGGTCCTCAAGTGCAGCCATTTGACTGAATCCAAACTTCAGAGAACTAATTAGTTTGGATTCAAGTCAAAGGGCCACACCTGAGGATTGTGAGGGCCACATGTGGCCTCAAGGCCACGGGTCCCTCCCCCCCCATTTAGATTGTGTAGCTATTAGATAAGTGTGCAAAGGCTATGTTTATCTAAAACCAAAATCTGGATTAAAAATACAAAAACTCAGACAGTTGTCCAGATGTTTCCCATATATTATGCCAAACACCTCAATATTTGGAAGCATTACTAACTAAAATTTCCATTTTCATTCAGATATTTGGCCAAGGGCAGACACTTCTATAGAGTGCTTATTATTCACTGTGTGGGGCAGCAGGGAAAGGGAGGAAAGAAGTCCCAAGTAGCCTAAAACTGGGCCCTAGTGGGTAAACAACAAGAGTATCAAAGTACTGACATCTGTCTATAAGCTATGTTATCGGGGAGGTTGCTGATCTATCCAGAATCTATCAGCAATCCTCTAGTGGGACAAGAAAGGTATAAGCACTGAGTATATCTTGGCTGTAGACTAGAAAATGAATATGTAGGACATGAACACTGAACTCTTTACAGGCTACCAATACATAAAGGAGAGTATGGGTCAACAGCAATCAGTCCAGTAAAAAAAAAAAAAGGTCATTATTGGCATGAAGAGTAGGTTGGTGATACTAACTGAATGTTATGTCAAAGGCATAAATATTCTTTGGCAGGAATTGCTAGAGACTGCCAACCCCAATGTATTGTGATAGACACACAGACACATACACAGACACAAATACAATACATAAGTATATAGTATATTCCAAAATTTTTGAATTTAAAACTAATTTTAATTTTGTAATTAGGAGTGAAAAGCAACATAGTATAGTGGATAAAGATAACCAAATGTGGAGTAAAGAAAATCTGAATTCAAGTTTTGCTTGAAAGATTCACTGTGTAAACATAGGCACGTGGCTTAATCTCTCAGTGTAACAGGCATTTCTCTAAGACTATGAATTCTAGTGAAATGCTCATTTGTATCAGTGGAAGAAATTTCAGTTAATGGATTCAATTACATTGACAAAATTGATAGCTCTGCTTCTTTCTGTCCCCTCAAAAATAAAAAAGTAGGACTATAAAGTATAATTGGTATGAGATATACCTACTCAACTTCCCATTACATTTATCCCAGGATGAAACTTTATTAGAAATATTCCCAATTTTATTTTTTTTAATTAAGAGAAAGAGAGAGAGAAAGGATGGCAGTTGGAGCAATGAATAGATGTCTATGAAACTGATTTAAAGATAAGAAAAGGAAATAAGATCTTGGAAGAACTATTAAAGAAACAAGGATTATTATTTGGTCTGGAAAGAGAAAGCAAAGAGGAAATTTTAAAATAACTTTCAATTTTATAAATGGTTCTTGCAGAAAATAGTGATGCATTACTTTTCATACTCCACTCAGGACCAAATGAGAAGTGAGATTAAGCTACAACATAAGGGATTTACACAAAATATAAAGAAAAACTTCCTGAAACTGAAGATAATATGTATTAAAATGAAATTAGAATATAACTGTAGAATTCCCTTCTTTAGAAATCTTTTAAAAAATCAGATAGATTTCATATTTTTGGTATGGTTATTATTGCTAGTGCCAGAAGACAAGAAAATGGTATAGGTGATTTTCAAAATATTTGCAAACTATAGAGTATGTAAAACTGTAAAGTAAAATTGTAAAAAAAAAAAAAAGAATATAAGTAAAATTCAAAAAAATTTGTCATTTTGAAGGCTTAAAAATACATTTATATTCTTCTGTAATATTTATGTAATCCACCAGAGCTGTACAATAAAAAGATATTATATACGTATGCGTACACATAATATCTCTTTTTATTGTGTGTATATATCTTTATCTGACATCACAACATTCACATTTCATATTAAAAGCTCCTTGACATAACTTTAATGAACAGGACATTTTCATGATGATTAATTGGAAGAGTTCACCTCCTTGGGGGCTATGAGTTTATCCACCAGTTGCATAAAATATGACTTTATATTTAAATTTTAACAGCAGGTATATTAGCATAATTAAGTTGCAGTCATTTAAAATGCAATTACCAAGTAATAGATTGGCTTCTGTACCTATAATGCTATTTTCCTTAAAACATATTAAGATTGTAGATTCATAAATATCTATAAATTATACCCACCATATATTACTAACGAGATGCAAAGTACAAAAGAGAGAATCACTGCAGAAATAGGACCAAGCACAAGTAGGACAAAATTTTCTTGAGGATCTATTGGATATAAAGAAACATTCTTTTAATAAATTCTACTTTCTCAGTTATAACAAGAGATGAATGTCAAAATTTACATTAAAATGCATGCCCCGACCTAGTTTATGCTTCTATGATGTTTGACCATTTTTCATGGGAGGATCATGGGGGACTGACTAAAGACTTTCAAATCTTTTACCCTTATTAAATTAAGATTATGATGAGGATGGTTCATTTCTAATAGCTGTTAGCACTTTGTAGTATTCTATTTCCATTAATAGAGTATCTGCAATTCATGATAGAGAACATTAGAATTTTAACACACTATATTCCTATTAATGTCAACTTTGGACTATTCTAAGAATGGACTGTTTCTCTTTCATATACATATTTCAAAAGCTTTTCCCTACTCTTTGCACTACCTTCTACTTTTAGCATATATGAATTCAACTAATTAAATGCACAATAAATTTTCTTTCATCTTATTCTATAGAATCTGAGTTGGGAGTATATGTAACTTAGGTAAATTGTTCTAAGTGGACCATTAATGAAAAGAAGAGCAATATTTTACTAGTGTAACATATTAATTCAAACCTCCTACCGTTATGGACTAAGACAAAGTCTTTACTGATGTCACTGAAATTGCCTGCCCCAAGGCTATTTACTGCAGCAACTCGGAAGTGGTATATTCCCTGGAGACTTCCATAATGCCAAGAGCAGACACTGGTGTTGCATGGAGCTTGGTGTACAGTTACCCAAATATTTGAGTTATTGGTCTTTGAGAATGTATCATTCTGTAAGGATCTAAGGAGGAAAAATTATTTTAGAAAATGCTATGAATATACCTTAAGATAATATATTGATCTAGATGCAATATGTATATATAGATATAGACTATGTAATATACATAAACACATATGTATGTGTGTATATATGTATTTGTATACATATATATGTGTATAAGTATATATATATATATATATATATATATATATATATCAGGGCACTGGGGATACAAAGACCAAAACAATATAGTGTCTATCTGCCAGAAACTTATATTTTAAAATCCCATTAATATAACATATTAAGTTAAACTAGTGTTGCTGATTCAATGGCAATTATAATTGTTTAAAACACAAATGATGGAAATAAGCAGCAAAAAAAAAAATCACCTTCTCCCTGAATTTTCAGAAAATTGGTATTATAGTAGGAAGAAAAAAATCCACTATTAAATGCAACACAAATTTCTATGTACACATTTTCAAGGTCATTTTTAGAAATTATCAATGGGTAAATTATAAGAATTTCTGACTTTGTGTTAATAAAATATATCCAATAAGCCTTTTCCTGGCTAAGTACAGATAGGCAAACTCTCAACTATCATAGGAACCAGAGATGGCTCCAGCACTGAGCCTTTGAGATGCCTTATTCCTCCAATGAGAAAACTGAAACTCAGAAAAATAAAGTGACTTTCTAAAGGCCACACAGTAACAGAGCCTGAATTCAAACGCAGGTCCTAAGACTCTAAATTCATTGTTCTTTTTACTATGTTACACTATTCTTTTTTCCCCTATGTTGATGGCTCCCAAACTATAAAAGTGTGAGGGCTCTGAGGTATTTCCTTATCTGTATGTATTCATGTAAAGGATCAACTTCTGAAGTGCAGTAATACAGTAATAACAGAAACTCTTCTCAAACTTAGCTTGTTGCCTAAGCACTATAGTGCATTTTCTCTTTCGCCATTGAAACCTGAAATCACATCAACAGCCATATGTTTCAATATTTGGCCTTCCCACCCCCTAAGCTTCTGTATATAGTACAGAAAGAGCAAAAATTAAGCAACAGAGACAATAAGAAAAAAAATCAACTTTTATGTTTCCCCCTTTCAAGTTTCTTTCCTTCACCATTTGTTTTCTCTTCCCCTTTTCTATTCCTTCTTTCTTGGCTATTTCCAACCCGACTTTTGATTCTGGTTATCACATACTTTTTTTATGTATCTGATACTAAGAACTGAATAATCCATATGAAATCAAGTTTGATGGCATAGTTTAATTTTTCTTACACTAGTAGAAAAAAAATTGCAAAAGTTATAATTAAAAAGCCAGACTTTCTCTGTGGCTAAGCAACATCCTAAGAATAATACAACTCTAAAGACAAAAGGATGCAAAAGGAAACATTCACTTTATTTTTTTTTCACAAGTGGTCAGAAAGAATTAATGCCCCTTTGCAAAAAAAAAAATGCCAAGTCTACTTCCAGTAATTAGCTCATATCCTAGGATAAATGGGATCAAAAATGTTTCTTTCTTGCATTTATTTTTAATATATAAATTTAACATTTTCCCCCAATTACATATAAGAACAATTTTTAACATTTGTTCTTTAAAATGAATTCCAAATTCTCTCCTTCCCTTCCTTCCTCCCCATCCCTCTCATTAAGAAGGCAAACAATTAGATATCAGTTATACATATATATAGTCATACAAAACACATTTCCCTATTAGCCACATTGTGAAAGAAAACACAGACACCCTCCTCCCAAAACAAGGAAAAATAAAATTTAAAAAGTATGTTTATGCTTCGATCCACATTCAGTTCTTTCTCTGGAGATGGATAACATTTTTCTTCATAAATCCTTTGGAATCATCTTGGATCACTGTATTGCTAAGATAGCTAATTCATTCAGTATTGATCATTGTATAATATTGCTGTTACTATGTACAATATTTTCAGGATCTGCTCATTTCACTTTGTATCAGTTCATGTAAATCTTTCTAGACTTTTCTGAGAACAACCTGCTCTTCATTTCTTTCTTTCTTTCTTTCTTTCTTTCTTTCTTTCTTTCTTTCTTTCTTTCTTTCTTTCTTTCTTTCTTTCTTTCTTTCTTTCTTTTTTTTTTGCAGGGGGTAGTGCAGGGTGATTGGTGTTAAATGACTTTTGCCTGAGGTCATACAGCTAGTAAGCATGTCAAGTGTCTGAGGCTGGATTTGAACTCCAGCCCTCCTGACTCCAGGTCTGATGCTCTATTCATTGCACCACCTAGCTGCTCCTAAGCTCTTTTTTTTAAATCATAGCTTTCAGGTAGTCCAATAATTCTTAAATTATCTCTCCTTGATCTATTTTCCAGGTCAGTTGCTTTTCCAATGAGGTATTTAGCATTTTCTTATATTTTTCATTCTTTTACTTTTGTTTATTGCTTTCTGATATTTCATGAAGTCATTAACTTCCACTTACCCAGTTCCAATTTTTAAGGAATTATTTTCTTCAGTGAGCTTTTGTACCTCCTTTTACATTAGGCTAATTCTACTTTTAAAGGAGTTCCTTTCAGTAAATTTTTGTACCTCTTTTTCCATTTGAGAAATTATGCTTTTTAAGGAGTTCTTTTCTTCAGTGGATTTTTTTTTTGCCTTTTACCAATTCTGATTTTAAGGTGTGATTTTCTTCATTATTTTTTTTTTTTGCCTCCTTTACCAAGCTGCTAAGCCTTATTTTTGTAATTTTCTTATACCATTCTCATTTCTTTTACCAATGTTTCCCCTGTCTTATTTGATTTAAAAAATCCTTTTTGACCTCTTCTGGGAGTTCTCTTTGTGAGTCTGAGAACAATTCACTTTTTTCTTTTGAGGTATTGGATGTAGCAGTTTTGACTTTTCTTAATTTGTGTTTTGATCTTCCCCCTCACCATAGTAACTTTTCAGGGTGAGGTTCTTTTTTTGTTTCCTCATTTTACAACCTACTTCTTGGCTTTAACTTTATCTTAAAACTCGGTACTGTTCCTGTGGTATAGGTGGCAATGTTTGACACTTCAGGTCTTTCTTGATGTTGCTATCAGAGTTAGTATAGGGGGTTCATAAATTTTCAGTTCTTTCCAGGTAGTATGATCTAAGGAGAGGTGTGATCATTGCTCTCCTGGCTTGTGCCCTGATCTATAGTAACCATAAGCACTCTTTTCTGCCCTGGAACTGAGACCAGAGTCCTGACTCCCCTGCAGCTGCAAACTCTGTTGTGCTAAGTGCTCCTCCTCACCCTTGCATAGCAATCTGTATTCATGTATGGACAATGCAACAGAGTCCTGCATGTAATGCCAGGGAAGGACCCCTATAATGTCCCTCTGACTCCCTTGTCTTACTCCCTCACAGCTGTGTGACTCCTTTACAATCTGGGGGCTCTGTAAGTTGCTACTGTCTCTGCTCATTCAGGTGCCCCTAAAGGTCTGCTGCTGGTATGAGCACCAGCACACAGACTATACTGTCACAGACTGTGCTGGACTGCACTCCACTCTCACAATGGCCTGAAACATCTTTACTGCCAACCTTCTAAGTTGTGTTGGTCTGGAAAACTGTATTTTTGTGGATTCTGCTGTCCCAGAATTTGTTTTAAGGAGTTATTTAAAGTTATTTGGATGAGAATTTGGAAGACTTTAGTTGAGTCCCTGTCTTTTCTCCACCATCTTGGCTCCACCCCCTCAAAATGTTCTTTAAAATTTTAGTATCATTAGAGGAAGAATAATTATATAAAAAGCAGAGATGAGCTTTTCCTTCTAAGTTTGCTGTTCCTTTTCCCAAGACATGCTTGCAGAATAATGCTGACAAATTTTCAATGTCAATATTTCTGTACTTTCCTATGGGCAAAATTGGTGACTTCAAAATCTTTAGTTTATAATTAGTTTCCTAAAGGATGATACTTATAAACTATATTTTGAAAAAAAAACAGCTTGGTATTTTGGCTTAAAGCAAATATCTTAGAGTAAGCAAAGTTAAAATTTAACTCTGCTTTATCTTTATCACTTAACTAGTGATGCACAGATTAACCACATCATGAAATAGGCAATGTACTTTTAGGGCAAAAAAAAGTTACTTACAAAAGATGGGGTGAAGGTGAAAAAAAAAACCCTTTAGATAAAAGTTAAACTTCTTTTAAAATACTATTTCATTTTTTCCCAATTACATGTCAAGACAATTTCTTAGCATTCATTTTTACAAGATTTCTAGTTCCAAATTTTTTCTCCTCCTTCACTCCCTCCCCGCTTCTGAAAATAGCAGGCAATTTGATATAGGTTATAGATATCTTATTATGTAAAACATAGCTCCATATTAGTCACAGTTATGAAAGAAGCAAATTAAAAGGGGAAAAACCATGAAAAACAATAAAATAAGTTAAAAATATGCTTAAATAAATAAAATAAAATAAATACATAAAAATAAATAAATAAAATATATTTAGAGTCCATCAATTCTTTATCTGGATGTGGATAACATTTTCCTTTGTGAGTCCTTTGTACTTGCCTTGAATCCTTGCATTATTGAAAACAGCTGAATCATTCATAGTTGATCTTTACACAATGTTGCTGATATGGTGTACAATGTTTTTCTGGTTCTGCTCATTTCACTTTGCATCAGTTTTACAAATCTTTCCAGGTTTTCTGAAATCTGCCTGTTCATTTCTCATTGCACAATAGTATTCCATATTCAGATACTGCAGCTTGTTTGGTCATTCCCCAATTGATGGATATCCTTTTCATTTCCAATATTTTGCCACTGCAAAATGGGCTGCTATAAATATTTTTGTACATGTAGGTCCTTTCCCCTTTTTTATGATATCTTTGGATGCAGACCTAATAATGGTATTGCTAAATCAAAGGGTATGCACAGTTTGATTGTCTTTTGGGCACAGTTCCAAATTGCTCTCCAGAATGGTAGGATCAGTTCAGAACTCCACCCACAGTGCATTAGTGTCCCAATTTCTTCAAATCCTCTTCAACACTTATCATTTTCCATTTTTTTTTGTCATGTTAGCCAATCAGATAAGTGTGAGGTAGTGTCTCAGAGCTCTTTATAATTTCCATTTCTCTTATCGAAAGTAATTTAGAACCCTTCTTCATATTACTATAGACAGTTTAATTTCTTCCTCTGAAAACTGCCTGTTCATATACTTTGACCATTTATCAATTGGGGAAAGGCTGATATTCTTATAAGTTTAACTCAATTTTTTTTTTGAGAAATGAGGGCTTTATCACAGACATTTCCTGTAAAGATTGTTTCCCAGCTTTCTGCTTTCCTTCTAATCTTGGCTTCATTGGTTTTGTTTGTACAAAAGCTTTTTATTTTAATATAATCAAAATTAACTACTTTACATTTTGTAATGCTTTCTTGGTTGGTCGTGAATTCTTCCCTTCCCATTAGATCAGACACACAGACCATTTTGCTCTTCTAATTTGCATATTTTTTCATCCTTTATGTGTAAATCATGGTGTACAGTGTGAGATATTGACTTTCCAGGGTTGGCGAACCTTCAGCCTCAAGCCACATGTGACCCTCTAGGTCCTGAAGTGCAGCTCTTTGACTTAACCCAAATGGCCTTACTTGAGGTCCTAGAAGGCCACATGTGGCCTTGAGGCCTCTGGACCTAGTTTATGTCCTATGGTTTTCTAATTTTCCAAGCAGTTTTTGACAAATAGTAAGATTTTGTCCCAAAGGCTAGGGTTTTGGGGTTTGTGAAATAATAGGTTACTTTGGTAATTGACTACTGTGCCTTATGTACCCAATTTATTCCATTGATTCACCACTCTCATTTTTTAGCCAGTACCGGATAGTTTTGATGATTACTGTTTTATAGCATATCTTGAGGTCTGGTATTGCTAGGCTACCTTCCTTTGTCTCTAGTCCCTTACCTTTACTCTGTGTGTGTCTCTCTTCTTCAAGTATATTTCTTGTAAACAACATATTGCAAGATTCTGGTTTTAGATCCACTCTTCTATCTGCTTCCATTTTATGACAGAGTACATCCCATTCACATTCACAGTTATGATTACTAACTGTATATTTCCCTCCACCCTATTTTTCCTCTTTCCTTTCACCCTTTCCCTCCCTCATCATTTCTTCTTTCTAGTGCCTTCTCCAACCTGCCCTCCCCCCTTACTTTACCACCTCCCTTCATACTTCCCTGTCAGAAAAGATAGATTCATTTCTATTTTCAATTGATTCTGTATATTATTCCCTCTTTGAGTCAATACTGATGAGAATAAGGCTTAAACAATGCCCATCTTCTACCCTCCTATTTTCTTCTTCACTTTCATGTTTCTTTATGTGTAATAACTTATCCCATTCTACATTTCCATTCCTTCTGCATTGTGTACTCCTCTTTCTCATCCCTTAATTTTTTGTCATTCCCTCAAATTTACCTTATGCAATAACCTCTGCCTATGTATATTCCTTCTAGATGTACTGTTCGTGGTACAATTTTGAAGAATCACAAATATATACTTAAAGAATCATAGAGAATCAAGTAAAAAACTATTTGAGAAAATAAACAACTTTAGCAATGTTTCAGAATATAAAATAAATCTACATACATTCTCAGTATTTTTATTTTTCCAATGAAGTTCAACAGCATGAAATGGAAGTAGAAATTCCATTTAAAGTTATTATAGACATTATAAAATATTTGGGAGTCAACCTGACAAAACAAACTCAGTTACAAAATACTTCAAATAAATAAAGAAGTAAGATCTAAATAATTAGAAAAACATCAGTTGCTCATGGCTATGTTGAGCTAATATAGTAAAAATGATAAGTTTACCTAAATTAATTTGCCTATTTAGTGCCAATCAAGCTACCAAAAAGTTATTTTATAAAGTTAGAAAAAATAGTAACAAAATTCATTTGGAAGAACAAAAGATCCATAATATCAAGGGAATTAGTGAAAAGAAATACTAGGGAAGGTGGCCTCACCATACCAGATTTTAAACTGCATTATAAAGCAGCAGTCATCAAAATTACTTGGTACTGGCTGAGAAATAAGACTGGTGGGTCAGTGGAATAGATTAGGTACACAAGACACAGTAGTTAATGCCTATAGAAATTTACTGTTTGATAAACCCAAAGACTCCAGTTTTTGGGATAAGAACTCACTATTTTACAAAAATTGCTGGTAAATCTGCAAAACAGTATGGCAGAAACTGGTTATAGAACAATATCTTACACTGTATATCAAAATAAAGTCTAAATGATTCACTATTTAGATATAAAGACTAATACTGTAAGCAATCTGGGAGAGCAAGGGATAGTTTACTTGTCAGATTTATGGAGAAGATTTTAGGACCAAACAAGAGATAGCAAGCATTATGAATTGCAAAATGCATAATTTTGATTACATTCAATTCAAAAGTTTTTGTACAAACAAAGCCAATGTAACCAGGATTAGGAGGGAAGCAGAAAATTGGGAAAGAATTTTTACATCCAGTGTCTCTGATAAATATACAGAGAACTGAATCAAATACATGAGAATATGTCATTTCCCTATTGATAAATGTTTAAAGGATATGAATAGGCAGTATTCAGAGGAAGAAATTGAAGATATCTATAATGATATAGAAAATTGCTCTAAATCACTATTGATTAGAGAAATGCAAATTCAAACAACCTTGAGGTATCACACACATCTCACTGGTCAGATTGGCTAACATGACAAAACAGGATAATGATAAATGCTGGAGATGCTGGAAAACTGGAACACTAATGCATTTTGATGGATTTGTGAACTAATCCAACCATTCACTTCTAGGGCTGTATCCCAAAGAGATCATACAAGTGGGAGGAAGACCCTTATGTACAAAAATATTTGTAGCTTTTTTTGTGGTGGAAAAGAACTGGAAGTCAAGGAATGCCCAACAATCTGAGAATGGCTAAACAAGTTGAGGTATATGAATGTAACTGGACTTATATTAACTGATGCTGAGTGAGGGGAGTAGAACCAGGAGAACATTGTACACAATTACAGACACATTGCTATCTCTTATGACTAACTGATAGACTGGGCTCTTCTCAGCAATGCAAGGCTGTAATACAACTACAAAAGACTCATGATGGAGAGGGCTATACACATTCAGGGAAAGAATTATGGAGTCTGAATGCAATGGAAGCAAACTACTTGCTCTCTCAAATTTTTGTTTTGTTTTGTTTCTTCTTTCTCCATTCTATTGGTTATAAGTCTTATTTACAATTTGACTAATGTTTAATGTGAAGGTATTTGTAGAATCTATATTGGATTGCATGACATCATATGAGGGGAGAAGGAAGGAGAGGGAGTGGGAGAAAATTTGGAACTCTGAAGCTTGTAAAACTGAATGTTATAAACTAAAAGTAAGTAAATTAAAAAAAAAAGAATTATAAGATTCTTGCCATTTAGGGATGCAAATAGTGAATCCCTTGTGTTTTCTTTTCCCTTTTAACCTCTCTTGGGTCTTGATATTGAAGATCAAATTTTTGGTTCAACCTTTGTCTTCTTATGAAAGTTTGACATTCATTTCTTTGAATAACCATTTTTTGCCCTTGGTGTATTTTGCTTAATTTTGCTGGGTAAGTGATTCTTGGCTGTAATTCTAGCTTCTTTGCCTTCTGGAATGTTATGTTCCATGACCTCCAATCTTTTAATATTTCAACTGCTAAATCCTGTGTAATACTGCTTATGGCTCCTCAACATTTGAATTGTTTCTTTGGAATTTTTATTTTGGGATCTCCTGTGGTGATTGGTGGACTCTTTCTTTTTTTTTTTTTTTTGGAGGGCAGTTGGGTTGAGTGACTTGCCCAAGGTCACACGGCTGGTGGATTCTTTCAATACCTATTTTGCCCTTTGGTTCCAGGATATCAGGGCAATTTTCCTTGATAATTTCTTGAAAGATGCTGTCCAGGTCTTCCTTTTGATTATGGTATTGAAGTAGTCCAATGATTCTGATACTGTCTCTCCTGGATCTATTTTCCAGGTTGGTTGTTTATCCCATGAGATATTTTACATTGTCTTTTAATTTTTCACTTTTTTGTATTTGATTGATTCTTGATGTCTCATGAAGTCATTAGATTTTACTTTCCAATTCTAACTTTTAAGTTGTTTTCTTCAATTAACTTTTGCAATATTTTTCTTTTTTTCCTATTTGGAAAAAAGGAGTTATTTTCTTAAGTGGATTTTTTTTATCTCCTTTATTTGGCCAATTCTACTTTTTCTATAATTGTTTTATTTTTCTAAGCTGTGGACTCTTTTTTCATAATTCTCTTGGATCACTCTCATTTTTTTCCTCAATTTTCCTTCTACGTCTCATGATTTTAAGCTCTTTTTGAGCTCTTCCATGAATTCTTTCTAGACTTGAAATCACTTCCAGTTCTTCTTTGAGGTTTTGCCCATAGGTGTTTTGAAATTGTTGTACTCTTCTGAGTTTGTGTTTTGATCTTCCCTGTCACCATAATTACATTCTATGGTCAGATTTTTTTATTGTGTTTTGATAATTTTTTGTGCCTTTTTCCTTTCTTTTAAATATATGGTCTGCTCCAAGAGTGGAAGGGGCACTGTCTCAGGCTTCTTATGCTGGGGATTGCAGGTCTATGCTATTTATCTGGTGCTACATTGATGTTGCCTTGAGTCTCACAGGGGACCCACTGTCTAAGGGGGTAGCTAGTGCTGCTGGTGGCCTTAGGGGTCTCGTAGCTTATCTGATGCTAAGCAGGTCTCCTAGTGGTGGTGTCTGACTTGTGCTGAGGCCAGAGGAATGTTTCTGTGTTTCCTTAGGGATACCCTGCAGCACAAGGCAGTCTGGCTGCTGGAGGTTGCCTCTTTGCCCCAGGGCTCTGGTGAAGTATTTGGTGGTTCTCAAAGCTGGAGTCTGCCAGTTCTCTTGGCTATGCTGAGTCACATAAGGCATCCTGTTATTAGCATCTGTTTGTTCCACTGCACTTGATCTCAGGATTTGCCACTGGTTTGCTGAGGTGGGGCTTGCTCTTGGTTTGATGGGATTCTTTCTGTTTTGGACTATATTGCCTTTTTCCCCATGTGAGACAGACCTTTCTTGCTGAACTTTTAAGTTTCATCCTCTCTTTTTCCTAGTTATGGTTTTCCAGGATTTGTTTGGGGGAGCTATTTTATGGTTGTTGAAGGGTGAATATGGGAAAGTTATAGAAATTTATTGCTTATTCCACCATCCTGACTCCCAGACGTGCCCCGAGAATTAACTTCTTATGCCAATTCTTCTAATACTTCAGTGCCAAATTAACAGGCAGGACTAGAAAAATAATGTATCCTTAAAAATAGTGATAGGTGTTCACTTAGGATTTTAGGCTTACCTAAATGGGACAATGCACCCCAATTCCACAATATGGTTATAGTTTTAAACTCCTTTCTGTAAAGTTAACTATAGCTTTTGAATTTATGTAGTTGTGTGTTGGTAAATGTTACCAAATGCTCTCTGAAAAAAAGTCACACTTTTAAGTTTAATCTTCATTATTAAAATTTATCTATCATTTTCTCAAGTCGAGACAATTAATAAAACAATAAATCAAACCCTGATTTGTAGTAGTTTCCAATTTTCACTATATAATACTCATTTAACAATAGCTCTCTGGACTTAAAGCCATGTGGTTCTAGCACTTCTCTGGATTTATGTCTATATGATAATACAACAACCAGTCAAAAAGTTAATATTTCAGTCAACAAACTGGATTATTTGTTCACACAATATAAAACAACCTGTGAGACTGATTTTTTTTTCTCCCACTAACTATTCCATTTGGAATTCTAAGTGCATAGTTTGAATTAAGCAGACATTTATTGAACACCTACTGAGTAAAAAGCACTTTCCTAAGCTCTGGGGACAATATAAAGTTTCTGTAGGTGCCATTATTCACAATCCATATGAATTTCAAGCTAATATTGACCCTCCAGTTTTCAATAATTATTCTTAATATACTTCATAGGAAAAAAAAAGCTTTAAAATTCTTATAAGAGGTTTTGCAATCCTCAGCACATCTCCATGTCAAGTTCCTTCATTGATACCAGAGTGAAATAAATGTTAATGGACCATAAAATTTAAAAGAGTTTGACTCTATTCTGAGGAAAATGAAGCAATATCTAATTAACTGTTTCTAGTACTTAAGGATTCTATTTTGTTCTTTAAACAGGCTATGATAGGTGGGACTGCCAGAGGAAAAATCTGTTTTGAGTGGCATCTAGTGGACATCTGTGGTATGCCACATTTCAAGATTTCAATATACTATACTAATTAATGACAGTGATTATATCTTTAATTGTCACACAACTAACTGTGCTTGTTTGTGTTGGGTTATGCATGTTTGGAAATGTGTACATTGTAGTTGATCCATGAAGATGATCATTGAGGGTGTAAATTGCTTTTTTAAAAATACTTTGTTATTTCAAGGATACACAATTTCATCTGTGTGAATTCCTTAACCCAATGCAGATTGCATATCTTAATAAATTGTCTTTATGGGTTGCTGTGAACCTTCTCCCTTTTGAAAAAGAAAAAAACTCCTCATATTATACCTTTTCCTGGGGAGATTCACTGAATTAATGTTGGTATGTTGGTCCTGTATAAAAAACACATTATCAATTACTGAGAAAGTACTTGCTGCATTCCACATTGATATAACTTGAAAGAATTTACCTTATTGGTATAGTAATCAAAAATGAAAGGTTACCTCCATACCACTGTGAGGCATCCAAGAAGTACCACAGGGGAGTCCTTCAAATTTTAAAATTTAATTTATTTTATTATGAGCTTAAGAAAGAAAACAACCATTTCTAGAACATAGTAGAATAGGGAAAAAAATGAGTATACTTGAAAGGACAAATCTATTACATACAACGTGCTATTCCTTTGAAATATATAAAAGAAGTTATCATGTAAATTTCTCTATTTTTACTCTCCCCCACCAGAGATGGATACCATTACACACACACACACACACACACACACACACACACACACACACACACACCAGAATTAGAGATACATATGCATATACACATATATGTAAAACCATTCTATACATACTTCTTTTTATCAGTTATTTCTTTCTCTGGATGCAGATAGCATCTTCCTTCATGTAGCTTTTGTAGTTAATTTGGGTATTTATAATAGCTAAAAACAACTTAGTCATTCAAAGTAGTTCTTAAAATACTGTTGTTACTGTATAGAATGTTCTCTTGGTTCTACTCATTTCACTCTTCATTATTTTGTGCAAATCTATCCATGTTTTTCTTTTTTGATTTTGTCCTGTTTTTGCTTTTTTGCAGGGGGGAAGGCAAGGCAATTGGGGTTAAGTGACTTGCCCAAGGTCAGATAGTTAGTAAGTGTTAAGTGTCTGAGGCCAGATTTGAACTCAGAACTACCTGATTCCAGGGTGGGCGCTCTATCCACTGTGCCACCTAGCTGCCCCAATGTTTTTCTTTTTCTATTTTTAAAAAAAATATTGTATATTTTATTTTTTAATCAAATGCTTTATTAACTTCTAGATTACATCATTCATTTCTGCAAGAGTTTGAGTTACAAATTTTCTCCCCATTTTCCCCCTACCCACCACCCCAAAACAGCAATCCCACTGGATAGCCTTTCCACCAATCTGATCTCTCTCACATCTTCTTCCATACCCCCTCTGACTTTCCAGTAGGTCACAATGGCTCTCTATACCCTAATGCCTGTATATCTAATTTCACAGTTACATGTAAAATAATATTAATAATCCTATCCCACCTCCCACTTTTACTGTTCTCTACTTTGATCCTGTCCCTTTTCCAAAGTGGGTGTTTCCAACTTCCCACACCCACCAGCCTGCTCTCCCTTCCATCATCACCCTTCTCATCCCCTTCTCCCCTACCCTCCTGTTAGGTGAGATACCCTATTTAGTGGGTATGTCATTCCCTCCCTAAGACAAATTCAATGAAAATAAGGTTGACCCATTCCCTTTTGCCTTTCTGTTATCCTCCATTGTAACCATTTTCCCTTGCCTCTTCTATATGAGATAGTTTACCCCAATCTGTCTCTCCCTATCTCCTCTCATTATATTCTTCTCTCACCTCTTAATTTCACCTTTTAAGTATCATCCCTTCCTATTAAGTTGCTTCTGTGCTGTCTATGTACACACACACACACATATACATACATTCACATATGTATTCATATACCCATATACATGGGTTTTAATCCCTGCTCCTTTGACCTCTGGAATATCATATTCAAAGCCCTTCGATCCCTCAGTGGAGAAGCTGCCAGATCCTGTGTTATCCTGATTGTGTTTATACAATATTAAAATTGTTTCTTCCTGGCTGCTTGTGATATTTTCTCCTTGATCTGGGAAATCCAGAACCTGGCTATAATATTCCTAGGAATTTTTTTTGGGGGGGGATCTATTTCAAGAGGTGATAGGTGGATTCTTTCAACCTCTATTTTGCCCTCTGGGTCTAAAACATCAAGGCAATTTTCCTTAAGAATTTATTGAAGGATGATTTCTAGGCTCTTTCTTTGATCATGGTTTTCAGGTAGTCCAATAATTATTAAATTATCTCTCCTGGATCTATTTTCCAGGTCAGTGGTTTTTCCCATGAGATATTTCACATTGCCTTCTATTCTTTCATTTGTTTGAATCTGTTTAACAGCATCTTGATTTCTCATAAAGTCACTAGTTTCCATTTGCTCCAGTCTAATTCTAAAGGAATTATTCTCCTCAGTGAGCTTTTGAGATTCTTTTTCCATCTGGCAAATTTGGCTTTTTAAGGTATTCTTCTCCTCATTGCCTTTTTGAGCCTCTTTTGCCATCTGAGTTAGTCTATTTTTTAAAGTGTTATTTTCCTCAGTCAGGTTGTTGCCTCTGATTTCATAATTTTCTTTCATTGTTCTCATTTATCTTCCCAATTTTTCTTCCACTTCTTTTATTTGATTTTCAAAATCCTTCTTAAGGTCCTCTATGGCCTGTAAGCAGCTCATATTTTTCTTGGAAGCTTTTGGAGTTCTGACTTCGTCTTCCTCCTGTTACATGCTTTGATCCTTTTTGTCCCTAAAATAGGCGTGTAAAGTTGGGTTGCTCTATTTGCTTTGCTTCCCTCATTTGCTCATGTTGCCACTCATTACTTGAATTTTGGGCTTTTGGGCACAGTAGGAATTCTGCTACCAGGCAGGGGAGTTTCATCCCAATAGCTGGGTTTTTCTCAGGTGCCGAAGGTATTAATTTGGTGCTCTCTCTGAAGCCTCCACATGCTCTGGCAAGCTGGTCACACACCCCAGGACCTCCCCCCTAGGTCACAATCCAGATCCAATCAGGTTAAAGCAAGAGCCATTACCCCTCAGACTGCTCGATTGGTCCATTTACACTCTGCATGCCAGGGGCTGAAGCTGCCACTTGGTGGTGGCTGCATGGCTGTGGCGCCTCAACAGCTTCTTCCTCCAGTGGATAAAGGCCAGACCACACTCCCAAACTACCAGATCCCAAAGTCCACACTACAGTGACCTTTCAGTTTGCTCTTGGCATCTATGTGTTGATAATTCTGGACACCACCACAGCTTCTGGTGATCTGAAGTCCCTCCAGCCAATGGCTGGTCAGGTCTGCCCTGAGGCTCAAACCTCCAGCTCTCAGGGGGCTGGTCTTGGCTCCTAGAGCACTGCACTGGACACTTCCTGCTGGTCTGCCAGGCTGTCCTCAGCAGGTGGTTAGCTTCTCTGTGTCATTTTGTGGGTTTTGTAGCTCCAAAGTTTCTTTAGAGTCACCTTTTACATGAATTGGAGGAGGTAGGAGCTGGAGCCCCACAGAAGTCCTGTTTCTACTCTGCCATCTTGACTCTGCCCCCCTCTTTTTCTTTTTTTTAATTTATTTACTATTAGTTTACAACATTCAGTTCCACAAGTTTTTGAGTTACAAAATTTCCCCCATCTTCTCCACCCTCCCCCAATCCATGTTTTTCTAAGATAATTGAGCTCATCATTTCTTAAAGCACAGTAGTATTAAATCACAATTATATGCTACAACTTGTTCAGACATTACCCAATTGATTGACATCCCTACCATTTTCAGTTCTTTGCAACCACAAAGAAAGCTGTTATAAATATTTTAGAACACAAAGTTTCCTTTTCTTATTTTCCTAATCAACTTGGGAAACAAACCTATAAGTAATATTACTGGATCAAAGGGTATAGGCAGTTTAATAACTCTTTGGGCATAATTCTAGATTGCTCTCCAAAATGGTTATTGTATTAGTTCATAGTTCCACCAATAATGAATTATTCTCACATTTTTTTCCACATCTCCTCCAACATTTGTCATTTTCCTCTTCAATCATTTAGATAATCTGATACATGCAAAATGATATCTCAAGGTTGTTTTAATTGGCATTTCTCTAATAAATAATGATTTAGAGTTTTTTAAAATGACAATAAATTGTTTTGATTGCTTCATTGGAAAATTATGTGTTCATATCCTTTTGATCATTTATCAATAGGGGAATGATTCATATTCTTATAGATTTGACACAGTTCTTTATATACTTGATAAATGAGACCTTTATCTGAGAATGTCTATAAAATACATTTTCCCAATTTTTAAGCTTCTTTCTGACCTTGGCTAAATTTATTTTATTTATATAAAACATTTTAAATTTATTATAATTGAAATTATCCATTTTATAACTCTGTCTCTTGTTTATTCAAGAATTATTGACTACATAAGTCTGACAGGCAATATAGTCTATGTTCCATATGTGTAAAGAGGAAGGTGAGGGGGCGGAGCCAAGATGGCGGAGTAGAAACAGCACTTCCAAGGCACTCTCCCCCCAGATCACCTCCAAACTATGTAAAGGGGGACTCTGAACAACTTCTGAAGCTCCAGTACCCACAGAATGACACAGAAAAGCTAACTTCCCACTGAGGACAGCCCAGCAGCCCTGCAGGAAGGACCAGCGAAGTGCTCTGGGAGCCGGCAGTAGCATGTGGAGAGCTGAGCCCACATATGCGTGAGCCGTGATTTTAGCCCCAGTGCAGGCTCGACCAGCAGCCGTCTGGAGGGACCCCAGAACACCAGCTGCTGTGGTGATTTTAGAATTATCAACACAGACAGGCCTAGGACAAAGTGAGAGGTTAGTGCCCTATGGACTTTGGGACCAGTATTTGGGGAACACAACAGCTTCCTCCCGTAAGGGCTAGAAGACGCTGAGGAGACACGCCATTTTGCAGTCTCCAGTGGCAGCTCCAGCTCCTGGCCTGCGAATTGTAGGGAGATACAGTGATCAGTCTTGGGGGGTAATCGCTCTTGCTTTAACCTCCCTGGATCTGGATTGTGGTCTGGGGTGGAGGTCGTGGTGTGGAGACCCCAAAGTTCGGGATGGAAGCTCCCCTGTCTGGTGGCAGAGTCCTACTGTGGCAACAAGCCCCAAAGTCAAGTGATTAAGTGGCAACATGCCAAGGCAAAGGAACCAAAATAAACAGAAAAATGAAACACTAGACTCCTATTTTGGGGGCAAAGAGGGTCGAAGCATGGAACAGGAAGAGGACTGTGAGGTCAGAAATCCTGCTCCAAAAGCACCAAAGGAAAATATGAGTGGGTTACATGCCATAGAGGACCTTAAGAAGGACTTTAAAAATCAAATAAGAGAAGTGGAGGAAAAATTGGGAAGAGAAATGAGAAGGATGCGGGAAAAGTATGAAATGAAGGTCAACAGCCTGACTGAGGAAAACAACACCTCAAAAAATAGACTAACTCAAATGGCAAAGGAGGCCCAAAAGGGCAATGAGGAGAAGAATGCCTTAAAAAGTCGAATTTGCCAGATGGAAAAAGAATCTCAAAAGTTCACTGAGGAGATTCATTCCTTCAGAGTTAGACTGGAGCAAATGGAAGCTAATGACTTTATGAGAAATCAAGATGCTGTTAAGCAGATCCAAACAAACGAAAGATTAGAAGGCAATGTGAAATATCTCATGGGAAAAACCACTGACCTGGAAAATAGATCCAGGAGAGATAATTTAAAAATTATTGGACTACCTGAAAGCCATGATCAAGGAAAGAACCTAGAAATCGCCCTTCAAGAAATTCTCAAGGAAAATTGCCCTGATGTTTTAGATCCAGAGGGCAAAATAGAGGTTGAAAGAATCCACAGATCACCTCCTGAAAAAGATCCTAAAAAGAAAACTCCCAGGAATATTATAGCCAGGTTCTGGATTTCCCAGATCAAGGAGAAAATACTACAAGCAGCCAGGAAGAAACAATTTCAATATTGTGGAAACACAATCAGAATAGCACATGACCTGGCAGCTTCTACACTGAGGGATCGAAGGGCATGGAATATGATATTCCAGAGGGCAAAAGAGCTGGGAATGAACCCAAGGGTCACCTACCCAGCAAAACTGACTATTTTGTTTCAGGGGAAAATATGGTCATTCAGTGGAATAGAGGACTTTCAAGCATTCTTGAGGAAAAAACCAGAGTTCAATAGAAAATTTGACATCCAGACACAAGAAGCAAGAGATGCCTGAGAAGGTAATCAGGGAAAAGAAATCAAAAGGAACTTATCAAAATTGACCTATTTACATTCCTACATGGAAAAACAATAACTGTGATTTATGAAACCTTTCTCAGTATGAAAATAATGGAAGAAGTGTGTATGGTCATATGAATACATATGTGAATGTGTGTATATAGGTTTACAGTTATACATGGATAGAGGGCATAGGTTGAATTTGTTGGGAAGGGAGGATACTCAAGGGGTGAAATTATGAGGTGAGAGAGAAAGTGGCAAGAGGAGATGGGGAGAGACAGGGTAGGGTAAACTATCTCTTTAGAAGAAGCAAGGGGAAGTGGCTGCAGGGGAGGAGAAGAATAGGAAGGTAAAAAGGCAAAACCACATTCTCATTGAATTTGGTTCAGGGAGAGAATGACATACATACCAAATGGGATATCTCAACCTGCAGCAGAATAGGGGGAAGGGGGATGAGAGGAAGGATGATGGATGGGAGGGCATTCTTGGGGGAAGGGAGATTGGAAGCACCCACTATAGAAGAGGGACAGGATCAAGTACGGAATGGATCAGGTGGGGGGTGGGATGGGTGGGAGGGAATTGTAAGCAGCCTTGTACAATATATCTACTAGGGTAATATTTTGCATAGCTATACATGTACAACATATACTGAATTACTTATCTTCCCAGAGGGAATGGGTGACAAGGGAGGAAGGGAATGGATCTGAAATTCGAGGTCTTAAAATTAAATGTTTCAAATGTATATAAATATTATTATCAATAAAAAATATAGTCCATGTTCTTCAAACTGCCTTGTAAAATCTCTCTTTATCTCTAGAGCATATTTCCATTTTGATCTTTTAATTTCTAATTCAGTAAAATAATTTTTTGATAATTTAATTGGGAAGGCATTGGATACACACACATCTACCTATATATTTATCTTTCTATCTTTGTATCTATCTACATGTACATACATATATGTAAAATTATCTTTTTTATTATATTGGCCCTGACTATGAACAATTAATATATTTCTAAATATTTCAATCTGATTTGTAAAAAAACTCTTTAAAATTTATTCATGTAATTCCTGGGTTTGTTTTAACAGATGTACTCCCAAGTATTTTATACTATCTAAAGTTATTTTAAGTGGGATATCTCTTACTATCTCCTATAGCATTCTGTTTGTGATCTATAGGAATGCTGATGATTTATGTGAGCTTACATTATATCCTGCTATTCTGCTAAAATTATTAATTGTTTCAGCTAACTTTTAGTTGTGAGATTTTCCAAGCATATCATCATATTGTCATTCCCTATTCTGCTTTCTTCTGTTTCTTCTCTTCTCTTACTGCTTTACAAGAATTTCAAATACAATATTGACTAGTATATATGACAGTGGGCATCTTTGTTTCATATTAGATCTTGCTGGAAAGGTTTCTAGTTTATCCCCATTACAAAGAAATCTTGCTGATGGCTTTAGGTAATTTTTTTCTTATACCTTTAAGGAAAATATGTCCTTATACCTATTCTTTTACATATTTTAATAGAAATTACTGTTGTGCTTTTTCTGCATAGAAGTGGAAGACCTATATGTACAAAAATATTCATAGCAGCTCTTTTTCTGGTGGCAAAGAATTGGAAATTAAAGGGGTGCCCATCAATTGGGGAATGGCTAAACAAGTTGTGGTATATGAATGTAATGGAATACTATTATGCTATAACAAATGAGCAGATGGACTTCATATTTACCTGGAGAGGCTTTTATGAACTGAAGCTGAGTGAGAAGAGCAGAACCAGGAGAAATTTGTACACAATTACAGACAAAATGTATGTATGATGACCAACTTTGATAGACTGTACTCTTCTCAGCAATGCAGGGTTATAAGACAACTACAAAAGACTCATGATGGAGAGAGATGTCTACATGCAGAGAGAGAACTAGAAAGACCGGAGTTTGAATGTGGATTGAAGCAAATTACCTGCTCTCCTTCTTTTTCTTGTTTGATTTTATATTTCCTCTTTCCCATTGCTCATTCCATCCATCACAACCCTTCTTTATAATCTGACTAATGTCTAATGTGGAAGTATTTGCAGATCCTATACTTGATTGCATGCCACCATGGAGGGGGGGGAGGAGATGAAGGGGGAGAAAATTTGAAACTCAAGGGATTGTAGAACTGAATCTTATAAAATAAAAATAAACAAACAAATTAATAAAGACAAAAAAGCTTTTTCCACAGCTATTGATATAATAGTATTATTTTTTACTTTATTATTGATACCAGTCCCTTATGTTAATAGTTTTTCTTGTGTTAAACCATCCCTGCATTTCTGGTAGAGGCCTTCAATTCGTGTCAATTCAGCAAACATTTTTAAGCCTCTAATTCATATAAGTTGTTGTGCAAGTGCTTTGCATAGTCAAATACTGATGCTTTAATATGTCAAGATAATAAATTTCATTTATATGAAACTCCCTCCAGCTACAGTAGCAGCAATTCTTTATGACTTTGTATGTGGTCTATAACAATTACTATGACCACAAGATTCTCCATTTTGGGCAATCTAGTGATGAGTATCTTTGAATTTAGCTAAGTTATTTCTCAATCAACAGACATTCATTTTGTAGTTATGACAATATTTCAAATATATCCCATCAAATAAATGCAAGCGATATACGGCACAAAATAATTTCAAAAATTGTATTAAAATATACTTTTACATGAGGTTTTTACATTGAATATTCATACTGATGATTTTTTGAAATAAAAATATTTTAATAATTTCAAAGGCCATCAATACTTGATATATTTTTCCATATCTTTTAAAAATGGATAAAATTCTATTCCTATGAAATTAGTGAGAGAGAGAGAGAGAAAGAGAGAGAGAGAGAGAGAGAGAGAGAGAGAGAGAGAGAGAGAGAGATTGTCTTGTATATTCTGATCTACATAACTTCTCTGATTTCTATTTGCTAGCTTCTTGGACAAATGTGCATGACTGCTATTTACTATTTGTTATGGTTTTCCTTCTAAATGGCATTGGATAACAAGGAGGCAGCTGGTAGTATGAAGGATATATTTCTGGGCCTGGAATCTGAGAGAACTGATTTCAAATCTAGCTTCATTATTTATTAGCTATGTGATCCTAGGCAAGCTACTTAATTTTTGTTTGCCTTAGCTTTCTCAACTGCGAAATGGGGATAATAATAGCAAGGTGATTATGAGGATCAAATGAGATTGCATTTGTAAAAAAAATGCATAGCACATAACCTGGCAACAGTAGAAGCCATATAAATCTTTATTCTGTTCCTTTCCCCTTGGATATAAGCTGGTCTCCCTTCTTTTTGAGGCATGGTGACCGAGAGAGCAGTTGAACCTATAAGTTGTTTCCTTTAGAGTAACAATATTTAGATGGGAGAAAAGAGACAAGTAGATATAATTTTTTTTGAGGACAATTGGGGTTAAGTGACTTGCCCAAGGTCACACAGCTAGTTTTTGTGTTAAATGTTTAAGGCAGATTTGAACTCAGGTCCTCCTGACTCCAAGGCTGGTGCTCTATTCACTGTGCCACCTAGCTGCCCGAGTAGATATAATTTTAATCTAATACCCACTCTCTTTAAGAGAGTAGAGTGGCCAGCCAAGAGGTCCCAATTTCTTTAACGGATATCATAACAGGTATCTTAATGTTTTGTTTTGTTTTTTTTTAGCAAATATCATCATTCACTAATTAAGAAATTAAAGTCTGCCTTAAAGAGGGATAGGAAAGATTTCGGAGATATCTATCCATGTTTCCTTATGAGCAGCATTTAAACAATCTATATGGACATAATTGACATGGGCAGCATGTTTATGAAGAATGGATTGGATTTGATTCACTTCATAGTATCATATGATTTAGAAATGGAGTCTTAGACATCATCTACTGGTTAGAGGGTTGTTAAGCTTTTTTATTTTTTTTTAATTTTTAACATTTAAAGAAGCTGAGTAGCATCTAAGAGCTTTTATAGCTATGAACTATATTCCTCTTTCATTGACATCTCTGTTTCTCTGTTTCAGTCTCTTTTTCCCTGTCTCTGTTTCTGACTCTTTCTGTCTGTCTGTCAGTCTGTGTTACCCTCTCTCTATAAATCCATTAGCTTTTGTTTGGTACTGAACAGGCCCAATGTCTTTGATATGTTATCTAAACTGATCTCCTCAAAACCTCATTCTATAGGATCTTGTCCATTCCCTTTTTTCCCCTACTCTCATACCATTTAGATAACTTCTTCTTCTTCTTCTTCTTCTTCTTCTTCTTCTTCTTCTTCTTCTTCTTCTTCTTCTTCTTCTTCTTCTTCTTCTTCTTCTTCTTCTTCTTCTTCTTCTTCTTCTTTTTCTTCTCCTTCTCCTTCTCCTTCTCCTTCTCCTTCTCCTTCTCCTTCTCCTTCTCCTTCTCCTCCTCCTCCTCCTTGCTTTTTTGGAGGGCATTTGGGGTTAAGTGACTTGCCCAAGGTCACACGGCTAGTAAGTGTTAAGTGTCTGAGGCCAGATTTGAACTCAGGTCCTCCTGACTCCAGGGCCAGTGCTCTATTCACTGTGCCACATAGCTGCCCCAAGATAACTTCTTAGAAAAGTTTTGTGTGATGCTTCTGGGATTTTCATGGACTGCCAGTCTATGACTAGAGTTCTGATGAGGACCAGATATAACCTGATCACCACATAATTCTCAGGGTCATTGATTTTTTAGGGCTTGTTTTAGTTTAAAATGATGAAATTTTAAAGGCCATCTAATTCTAGGAATATTTTAGACCAGATTTATATAAATTGATTTCCAAGGAAGTCACAGCTAGAACTGGTTTCGCATTAAACACTATTCATTGACACTGATGCAATGAGTTGTCTGCATCTGTCATTTAAAACAGTAAGGAATCATGTCAAATACTTCGGGAAAAGTATGGATTTTGAAAATTAATGAATCAAAATCAAATATATCTTGACTAGCCTAAAAATCAAAAGAACCATTGTCCCCTTGTTGATTTATGTTGTTTAAGATTTCAGAGAAAATTTCTGGCTGTGTTTGACAAATTTGATTTCTTTCCAACTAGGTAAAAAGGATAAAATTCAATTTTCTATTGTGTTGTTGCATCCTATAGAGAACTTCTGTGAAGGAGATGATCTGAATGGCATGATACTACCACAAATGAGGGATATAACAGGTATCTTGATTTTTTAATTTTTATCAAATATCATCATTTACTAATTCACAACTCAACTGTCTAAACAACTCTAGTGGAAATTGGGCAAGTAAAGGATTTATTTTCATGTTTCAGTGACAATATCAAAATATCACTTCAGTTGATGATATCACCATGATAAAAAGGAACTCAAGAGTAGTGAATTTTGTTCTAACCATTATTTTCACTTCACATGTTTAAAGGTGGTCATATGTGTTTATTGCTTTCCCTGAAGGGATAACATATTCAGCAGCAGTGTTCAAGATAAAAATGAGAATAAATGAAAAGAGTGAAAGTCATGAGGCCTGTTCATATTTCTAAATAATAGCTTTTAAAATTAATTATTAGCAGTGTGGGGTACTGTATCTCTGTTACTAACAAGTAAGATGATCTTGAGGCATCACTCAGACTTAATTCCTCATATATAAAATGAGGATAAAAATAATTGGCCTCCCTACCTTACAAATTTGTCATGGGGACCAAATACTATCATGTATGTTCAAGTACTTTGAAAATTTCTAAACCTTATGCTGATATATGATATACCATGATTTTTATTTTGTGACTAATAATTGCATTAGTAGCAAGATACTTAGTCTTTCGTTGGAAAAAAAAAGAAGAGAAATAACCAAAGTTACCAATTTATCAGTGCTAATGCTAGGAGTTGAACTCAAATTCTGTGACTCAATAGGCAATGTTTCTAAGCAGTCTAGAAAGGGGGAAAGAGCAGACTAAGATACAGGAATCTGCCATATGTTTGAAGGTGAAGGGATAAAGAGATTTGCCTAGAAGAGATAAATGGCTTAAGTGGGGCAAAAGTGAGAAGAATTTGTAAAGAAAAACTGGATACAGATTATCAACTGTGTCTCAATATGATATTTTTGGAATCCCTTTACAATATACTATTTAATACAGAGGAAAAACTTAAAATATTTTTGACATTGAATTCTGCATAATGATCAAATTTAGACCTTGAGAAAATTAACAAAATATATATCCATCTCTTCATTAAAGAATATGGAAAAGGCCTTTTTTTTTTTTTTTTTTTGCTTTTTGGAGGGCAGTTGGGGTTAAGTGACTTTCCCGAGCACAGCTAGGTTTGTGTGTGTGTGTGTACGTGTGTGCGTGTGTGTGTGTGTGTGTGTGTGTGTTAAGTGTCTGAGTCCAGATCCGAACCCAGGTCCTCCTGACTGAAGGGCCAGTGCTCTATTCACTGTGCCACCTAGCTGCCCCAAGGCCTCATTTCTAAAATATATAGAGAACTGAGTTAAATTTCTCAGAATACAAGTAATTTCCCAATTGATAAATTATCAAAGGATATGAACACACAATTTTCAGAGGAAAAAATTAAAGATATCTATAATCATATGAAAAATGCTCTAAATCAATAATTAGGAAATGCAAATCAAAACAACTCTTAGATACTACATCACATATATCAGATTGGCTAACATGAAAATATAGGAAAATTATAAATGCTGGAGAAGATGTGGGGAAATTGGGACACTAATGCAGAATAAGAGTTAATTTTTTTTTCCAAATGCTTTATTAACTTTTGGTTTACATCATTCATTTCCACAAGATTTTGAGTTCCAAATTTTTACCCTTTTTCCCCCTACCCAGCACCCCAAAATAGTGGTCCCACAGGAGATCCCCTCCTACAATCTGCTCTCTCCCATATCTTCTCCTATACCCCCTTCAACTTTTCCAGTATGGCATGGTGGATCTCTATGCCCCAGTGCCTATATATCTTATTTCCCAATTACATATACAAAATCCCAAATGCTGGGGTTTTCTCAGCTGCTGAAGGTATTATTTGGGTGCCCTCTCTGTAGCCTCCACACACTTTGGCAAGCTAGTCACACACCCCAGGACCTCCACCCTAGACCACAATCCATATCCAAGCAGGTTAAAGTAAGAATGATTACCACTCAGAGTGGTCACTTGGTCCTCCTACACTCTGCAATCCAGGATCTGTAGCTGCTACCTGGTGGTGGCTGTAGGGCCACATGCCTCAACTGCTTCTCACCCTGGGTGCAAGAGTCAATCCACTCCCAACTACTGAATCCCAAAATCCAAACTGCACTGACCTCTCACTTTGTCCTCAGCATCTATGTCTTGATAATTCTGGAAACCACCACAACTGCTAAGTGGCCTGAAGTCCCTCCAGGGGACCTGCAGTCAGACCTGCCCTGGGGCTAAAACCTCTGGTTCCTGCAGGGCTGGGGTCAGCTCCCAGAGCACTGAGGTGGCCAAATCCTGCTGGCCTGCTGGGCTGTCCTCAGTGGGAGGTTAGCTTCTTTGTGTCATTTTGTGGGTTCTTTAGCTCCCAAGTTTGTTCAGAGAACCCTTTTACATTAATTGGGGGAGGTGGAAGACAGAGCCCCATGGAAGTCCTGTTTCTACTCCACCATCTTGACTCTCCCCCATGAGTTAATTTTTTGAAAAAAAAAATGAAAAATAAACGAATCATTGGTTAATCAGATCTAAAGAAAATAAAACCAAAATACCAGTACCAAAAATGAAAACAATGAATCTCTACCAAAGAAGATGAAATTAAAGCTATTTTTAGGAGGTAGTTTGCCTATTTTAATGACAATAAATCTAATAATCTAAGTGAAACAAATAAATATTCACAAAAATATAAAGCATCCAAATTAAGAGAAGGACAAATAAAATAATAAGCGTATCTTAGAAAAAGAATTTGAATAAGCAGGATGCCTTCAGGAAAACCTGGAAAGATTACCATGAACTGATGTAAGATGAAGTGATCAGAACCAGGAGAGCATTGCAAACAACAATAGCAGTATTATATGATGATCAACTGTGAATGACTTAGCTATTCATAAAAATACAATGATCAAAGATAATTCTGAAGGACTTATGATGAAAAATGATAACTACCTTCCAGAGAATCTGACTGCAGATCTTAGCATATTTTTTAAAATTTTCTTTCTTTTTCAAGAACAAATGACAAAAAACAGTAATTTTAGTAAAGAGTGACAACAATGAAACAATGTATCAAAATTTATGGGAAATTGTCAATTAGTAATTAATGGGAATTTTATATTTCCAAATGAGTACTTTAATAAAATAGAGAAAGAAAAGATCAATGAATTGTTTATGTAATTTTAAGAAAATTTAGAAAAAGAGCAAATTTAAAATCCTCTAGTACATACCAAAATGAAAATCCTGAAAATCAAATGAGAGATTATATTGAAAGTAAAAAATTGAATTGAATTGAATTGAAAGTAGAATAGAAAAGTAAAAAATACTATTGAAAGAATAAATAAAACCAGGAACTGATGAGGAGCTGTTTATTATTGGTGAGACCCAAATCTAAGTCAGGAATTTGAAGAGCTCAGATGAAAGGGCCTGTGAGAAGACTTTGGCCTGGATCAGATCATTTTGGGAGCACTGAAAGCTTAAAGACCCATAGCCTGAGTGGGCCCCCAGAGTCTAAATAAGACTTAATACATTAGGAAAGCAGTAATAGGACCACCCAAACCATTCCTTCACTAATAGAATAAGCTTGAACCTAAGATAAGTTTGAAGCCTGACAGTAAGCTGGAAGAATAAGTCAAGAAAAAAAAAATCACACCATACAAAAGCTATTATGGGGGCAGCTAGGTGGCACTGTGAATAGAGCACTGGCCCTGGAGTCAGCAGGACATGAGTTCAAATCTGACCTCAGACATTTAGCACAAAACTAGCCATGTGACCTTGGGCAAGTCACTTAACCCCAATTGCCCTACCTTCCCCTTTCCAAAAAGTAAAAAAAACAAAAAACAAAAAACCACCCACAAAAACAAAACAAACGAACTATTATGGTTATAGGTACTCAAGACATAAGACCACAATAAGAGAATGACTTCAAAACAGTTACACAAAGCCTCAAATCAAAATACAGCTTCATCACAAGTCCAACCAGAATTTTGGGAAGAAATGAAGCAAGACTTAAAAAGAGAAATAGAACATTTTTATAAATGAAATATAAACTTCTAGTGGAACAAAGTGGAAAACAAATTAGAGTTACCTAAAGAAGGAATTGGAAAGGGAATTAACAGTTTGACACAAAAGGTATAAAACTTTGTTTAAGAAACAAATTATCCTTGAAAATTATCATTACTGAAAATAATTCAGTGACTGCATGAGCGGACAAGAAATATTAAAATAAAGTAAAAAAATTGTAAAAAGTTATAACAAAATCAAGTGACCTAGAAAACAGAAAGAGAAAATTTATGAACTACCTAAATTGTCCAAATATCATATTTCAAGAAATCTTTAAAAATCTATTCAGATCTCTGAGAACAAAAAGGTAAAGAGTAACCAGAAGAAATTCACAGGTCATCTTCAGGAAAAAAAAAAAAAAAAACAATTCCCAAACTCTAAGGAATATTATGGCCAAAATCCATACCTTCAAGGCAAAAGAGAAGAAAAATGCTGTTATGTAGTCAGGACAAAAGATTTCAAGTACTAAGGGGCCATAGTCTGGCTCCAGCATAATTTAGCATCCATCACTCTGAAAGATAAGTGAGCTTGAAATAGAATACTCCAGAAACAAAGGATACAAGGTTTCTACCGAGAATGATTTACTCAGCAAAACTGAGTATAATACTTAAGGGAAAAAAATGCTCTTTTGGAAACTTTAAAGAATTACAGATGAAAAGACCAGAACTGCAGAGAAACTCTGTATTTCAAGCACAGTATTTAAAAGAAGTATAAAAAGATAAATAGGGTAGAATAAACATAACATACTAAAATATATATATATATATATGGCAGAACGATACAATGTTTCCCTAATGAACATGCACATCAAGAAGGCCTGGAGTTCATTCTGTTATGGCTTGTGATCTTAAAAGAATAATGTAAATTGAGAAGAGGAATGAGGACTAATTATGGAGCATGCTCCTCTCCTCCTGGTAAAAACTCAGAGTGCAGAATGAGAAATTTTAGACATGGATAATGTGAAAAAGTTTTGCTTGACTATACATATCTATAACAAGGATTTCACTTTTCTTTTATGAACAAAAGGAAGATTTTTGCTGATTAAAAAAAATAGGCTAGGTGGCACAGTGAATAGAGCAGTGGCCCTGGAGTCAGGAGGACCTGGGTTGGGATCCAACCTCAGACACTTAACACAAAAAATACCTAGCCATGTGACCTTGGGCAAATCAATTGCCCAATTGCCCTCCAAAAAAAAAAAGCAAAAAAAAAAGTCATTAAAAAAATTCAAAATAATAATAATAATAAATAGGCATCTGACTTTAGGAACAATGACATAATCCATTTCATGTTAATACTAAAATGACATATCCAATAGTGGATCCCATGAGATTATAAACTTCCTACCAGCACAGTCATTTTGTTTCTTTAATACATTTGGTACTTGTAAGTGCTACCATTTCTACATATTCTTTTAAAGGGTTAAAGAACCTTAAAGTTCTTTGCTTATGTTATCTCTTTTATAAATAAGGAAACTGGCTAAGAATGGTTCATGTGAGTTCCTTGATATTGCACATTTAAGTAATTGTATGAGGCAAGATTTGACCTCAGTTCTTCCTTCCTTCCAGTATAACATTATATCCTGGTTAGTTTTGCAAAAGTCCTCCTGTGAAATAAATACTCATTTTTATGGAATAGTTAGGCTTGTGATGCCTTAATGTGGCGGAATTAACTAAATAACCTCTCAAAGCATTTTCAAAAGATGTGATTCTTTGACCCAAGCTTTCCATAGCATTGGCGTCTTTATTTTTGTGAGTACACTGCTTTACAACCTCTTGATGGGCCACAGCTATAAAAATGTCTAACATTATTAATAGGTTGCTAACTTTTCCTTATACTGCTTTAAGGTTACTTTCTACTGAATGTGCTGCTGCTAGAGATGTCTAGTTGGAAATTTTCCCATTTAATCTGAATACATACACATATACACACATACATATGTGTGCCTATGTATATACATATATGTATGTATATATGTCTATGTGTGTATATGTATACAGACACATACATGTGTAGATATAAATACAGACATATTCTAAATTTGAATGTTGAATTGATTTATTTGCTTTTTTGACCTCATTATTCCATATTAGACTTCAGGCTGAGTTCAAAACCTGATCAAGATTCTGAATCTGTCACCTTAACTGCAGTTATTTATTGACTAATCTATGCAGATGAATGAAGAAATTTGTTATAGAACAGTTTTAGTGCTATTCATTAGCAACAAAATTCAGATAATCAGTAATGACAATTTGGGATTGGGAAAGAAGCATAACCTACTTTATTGACACATATATTCATTTGACATATGGAACAGCAAATCAGAAACAGAATAAACCATAACAATGGTTTAAAAAAACACAATTAGCACTTTTTCAGGACTGAAGTTTCTTCTATTTATTTTTCCTTCCTAATTCCATGCACTAGATCTCATTTGCCATAGAATCATAGAAGCTTATAATTAGAAGGGACTTCAAAGACCATCTTGTCCAGCTCATACCTAAACAAGAACCACTCAGTCTTTAAAAGGTTTACCATTCTTGGCACTGGAGATATAAAAACAAGCAAAAAATAGTCCTTGATTTCAAGAAGTTCATAGTTTAATGGAGGAGGTAACATGCAGTCAACTATGTATAATCATGCTATATAAACAGTATAAATTAAGATAATCAAGACAGGGGTGGCTAGGTGGCACAGTGAATAGAGAACCAGTCCTGGAGTCAGGAGGACATGAGTTCAAATCCGGCCTCAGACACTTTATACTTACTAGCTGTGTGACCTTGGGGAAGTCACTTAACCCCAATTGCCCTGCCTTCCCCCCTCCAAAAAGCAAAACAAAACAAAAACAACAAAAAAGATGATCAAGAGAAGGGATCCTATATATATCATATCCAGTAAGGGAGCCTTTTCATGAATACCTCAAGTGATTAGGAACCCACTACTCCTGGATGTACCCATTCACTTTTGGGTAGCTCTACTTGTTAAGAACATTTCCTAACATCAAACTTCAAATTGCCTTTTTGCAAATTCTATTACTCTCAGTTCTGGGCATAGTAAAACTTCCCTCTGCAGCAAAATTGATAACAATAGCCCAGCTCACTTCTGTGTGAGTTTGTGACTGGGAGTGGAAGGGGGTTGGGAGGGTAAGGTGGGGGTGGGGTATAGAGGTTCTATTCTTGTTTTCTGTAACTGAAATAACTCATCTTTCATCTCAGATTCTTTAATTTCTGAAGCATGCATTCAGCATGAATTTCTCAAGAAATATTCTAGCATGGTGAGGAAAACAGTGGGTTCATAATATTTTTTTAAGTGAGTTTTAATGTGAAAACCAATCCTTGAGAAAAAATAATGCAGCAAATTATATCCTAGATTAGGGAGGAGAGCTGGGGAAGGTAGGAGGTTGCAGGAGGGAGGCTGAGTTTAATAAGCAACTCTCCCATTCAAGGTTTCACTGGATCTTCAAAGCTAGGTTAGACTATAAAACCTAAAGAACTTCCTAACTGGAGTTGATCCCCCTAGACCAGGGCCAAGTTGGGTCAGGCTTCAAAATCCACAAGAAATGTGTCAAAACCTATGACCCTGCAGTAAAAAACAGTTTCTGATTACAAAGTTAAGTTCTGTTTATACATATTTAAGATACAACTTAAAAAATGAAAATTCCTTAAGTCTCATCATTTCAAACTTGTCATGGAATGATATCACTTTGGTTTGAAGCTGAGTATTCCTGAGCTTAGTCCTTAATGCTAAGTAATGAAAAATGCTTTCCTCAGTCTAAAGGAAATGCTTAGTTTTTTCAGTTTTTTCTTCCCTATGACAATTGCTATTGTTATTTCTCCATTAAGATGTTTTAAAGAAATGTTTTCAAGATTTTTAATACTGACTTTAAATGATCATTCTTGGATTTAAAAAAATATATAGGCTAATTAGGAAGAAAAAAATCTTCATATTCCTCCCAAATGTTGTTTTAGAGACTGACTCCAATATTATCTGTGGCATTAAGTTCACAAGAAAAGATTATGTAGTCCCTGAAAGATGGCTTTATACTCAATCCCAACTTAAGCCTTACTGGAACAAACTTCTGTTTTCTTACATATGCAGATATGTAGTGTAGGTGTGGCCAGACACTCCTTTCATTTGCAGGCTCTCTCTCTGTCTCTCTACATCTCTGTCTCTTTCTCTGGGTGGCTCACAGAAGCAATGACAGAGTTCATTAAAGCCCATATCTCTCTAATATTGTTCTCTTTATTTGGCAGTTCCTTACTAAAGTAAAAGACTGTGGTCAAGGACCTATAATACATATTTATGAGAAAGATCAAGAGGGAAGGAAATTATTTAGAAGGAATTTAAAAGTGGTAACAGGCATTTGAGCATCTTTGGTCTAGTAAAGTTTCTTACCCTGGGGACCACGAATATTTTTAAAAGTTATTTTGATAATTTTATTTTAAAAATATATTTGATAACTATATTGATAATGTAATTGGTTTCTTTTATTACATATATTTTATTTCATGTATTTAAAAACATTATTCTGAGAAGGAGGTGATTAAACTTCACCAAATGAATTGGTGCATCACACAAAATAGGTTAAGAACCCATGGGGAGAAAACATAAATGATTATGCATTGTTAGAAGATAAAAAGTGAATGTGAGGCATTGGAGAGGAAGGGAATAACATTGTATAACTATTTAGAGAAATTTAAAAAATAGAGTTAATGTGGAAAGGGTGAGAACAGCTAGTGGAAAATAGCCAAGCATTCTTTTAATTTAAACATTTGGTGAACACAAGGCACATCCTGCTTTAAGATGTATCTTTTAGCACATGCTTTAGCTCATGTTTCAAAGCAGGTGAAAACAAGAAAAGTATGTGTAGGGGAGATTAAGTGGGGAAAAAAGGCATTTTTCTTGCTTTTCCTTTTAAGATTGGAGGAAAAGTGATAGCAAGGAAGAAAAATATACAAATAAAACTTAGATTAAACATCACATTGCACATATTGCACCTGAGTGGTTAATCACTTCCTAACCTACCCAGTAAGCTAATTACTATTGCTCTCTATAGGAAACATGGTCAGCTACTTTAGAGTTAAATCCATAATTTTAGAAACAATGGAAACACCACCAACTCTAAGCTCTCTCTTGATCTCATTATTGTTCTAAGTTTAAAAATTGTTCCCTTTATCTTTCTTGCAGACATTTTCCAAGTTTGTCTAAAATAGGAGTTGCAGCCTTCAATAACCCAATTCTTTAAGGAAGAAAGCTTTTAATGTCCTCCACAAGCAAGAATCCTATAAAATAGTTGTGGATTGAATAAACCGTAGAATAAGAATTATAAGTTGGAACAATACTCATTAGATTATCCTACTGCATCATTGATTCATATGGAATCAATCCCTCGCTTTCCCCCGTTCCCCCCCATCTTAGCTAGACTCTTGAGTGTTGATTGGTGTGGGTTAATAAAATGCAATAAAAGTAAAATCAGTTCTCTTTTTGAACACAGAATTGTAGCTTCTATGTATATTTTTGCTCCCAGCATTTTAGTATATGCTTAGCTATATGTGTAAGAGCTATTTCTCCCACATTTTTCCTCTCACCTAACAAAACAAAAGTGGGCCGGGGTCAATCTATTAATTAGTAATGAATAATAAATGTGGTTAAATGCTCACAAGTGGTGAAAGTTGTATCTTCTGGGAATCTGGACTGCATTTTCTCTGTCACTGATATCACATGTGAAACAAAGGGCATCACAGAATAGTTCTCTATTTCCATTAGACTTGGTTAATTCAATAAAAATTTACTGAAGACTTAATTTTGTTCCTTTGGAACTGCAGTTGATGAACCTGAGATTAATACTTCCAGTTTTCTGTCAATTGTAGAAGTCTATATGTTCTGAGGAATACAATAGTTTCAATACTCTCAAATTAATAGGAACACAAATCTAGACTTTTTTTTAACAACTTATTCTTCATCTTTAAGTAAGTGCCATTCCTCAAATTTATGTAAATAAAAGCAACCTTCCTTTCCCTCCCTTCCAACTGGAAATCACCAGGCAAAAGAGACCTAACTAGTATTTTTCTGCCCTGGGGCAAACTTCACAAAGTTCACAAAACACACTTTGAGGAAGTATACCTGGAAGACCACTCTCAACTCTATTGTAAGGTATACTCAAATGTGGGCTATGGAGTCATAAGTCCCAGGACAAATTTTGCCCATTATGATGTGGGGCAGGGTGAGGAAGAACTTCACTCAAGGTGCCAGAGTTTTGGAGAAGTATGGTCTTCTGGGTGGCTCAGTGGATAGACTACCAGGCCTGGAATCAGAAAGACCTGGGTTTAAATCTGACTTCAGCCACATACTGTCTGGGTGACACTGGGCAAGTCACTTGACTCTGTTTGCCTCATTTTCTGTAAAATGTAAATCTGTAATCTATAAAATGAGGTGGAGAAGAAAATGGCTAACTACTCCATATCTTTGCCAAGAAAGCCCCAAAAGGGGTCACAAACAGTAAGACAAGACTGAACAACAACAGTTAGGTATTAAACTCAGTTATTTGGGGCTGTAGGAGAGTAAATGTTGCTGTCAGTAGCATCTAAATTTTGGTGCTCTGGGCTTAACCAGGGGTGGGAAACCTGCAGCTTCAAGGGCACATGTGGCCTTCTAGGTCTTTGGGTCTAAGTTTCACAGAACAAATCCTTTTATGAATGGGATTTTTCCTTTGAAGTTTGGATTCTGTCAAAAGGGACGCACTTCAGGACCTAAGAGGGCAATGTGTGGTCTTGAGGCTACAGGTTCCCCACCCTTACGCCCTAGTCAGGTTGCCTGGGTTGCAGCTCCTATTGACAATTCAACAATCTCCCTTCCTGCTTTCTTCCAATATCTCATCATTTTGAGGACTTGGAACAGGAAAAAATTATTGCATAAGAAAGGTTGATAACTTCCTTTGTCCCAAATCATCCATCCTTAGTTTTCCTCAAGAACTACTTGGCCAGTTCTAGCTTCTCCAAATCCTTCAAGACTGATTGATATATGAGAGTATTAATGCTACTATTTTGTGTACATTTGGAATGGATTGGAAGCCTAGATTTCTTTAGAATTCCAGGATAATTAACAAGGTCTTCTCATCCTGGACCCAGCTTTGATTGACTCAGTTTAGTTGGGCAAAAAATCAATCAAGTACCCCAGCAAAGGTCAGAAAAAATATACATATATGTGTATGTATGCATATATATATATACATATATATGTATATTTCCTCCTCCAAGTCCTCAAAATGATGAGATATTGGAAGAAAGCAGGAAGGGAGATTGTTGAGTTGTCAATAGGAGCTGCAACCCAGGCAACCTGACTAGGGTGTAAGGGTGGGGAACCTGTAGCCTCAAGACCACACATTGCCCTCTTAGGTCCTGAATGTGTATATATATATATATATATATATATATATATATACATATATATATATATACATACACATATATGTATATTTTTTCTGACCTTTTATATATTTTTCTGACCTTATATATTTTTCTGTATGTATATATATACATACACATGTATGTGTATGTGTATATATACATATGTGTATAAATATAGGAATATATATACATACATATACACACACATACATATATATATACATATACATTTGCCATTTTCTTCTCCAGCTCATTTTACAAATGAGGAATTGAGGTAAACAGGGTTAAGTGACTTGCCCAGGGTCACACAGCTAGTAATTCTGAACCACATTTGAACCCAGAAAAAGGATTCTTCCTTGACTCCAAGCCCAACACTGTATCCATCATGCCACCTAGCTGAACTGTGATAATGGCTATTCCTTCCTGGATATTTAGATTGAATTGAATCCTGTACCTTGAGCATGCCTGGCTGGATCTCCAGTCTCTCCTATACCTACATACCACCCTTAGGGGAAATTCCACTGGCAAGTATTCTTTATCTTATCTGTTATCATAAGTCTTGAGGGTTCTTAAAAAAGCAGGCCCAGGCTAAACATTTCTAACTGACACACCCTGTTCCCTCTCACAAAACAAATAAATACTGCCCCTCCAACCCCTTTCACTTCATTAAAAATAAAAATCTGGAGCATTAAAATATTAAATAATACATTGTACAGTAAGACTTTGTTGGGGGGACACTCCACCTTAATTCTGTCACGTTGCAATGCCATAAATCTCCTGACTTATGGGAAAATATGTACAAGAGCAACCCAGGATAGAGAAGACATGTTTGGTTTATAATTTGTATCATTGGAGAGAATTTCTCAGATTGATGAGATCATAAAATTGTGGTGCAATGGAAAGAGCGTTAGTTCTCGGGAGTCAGGGAATCTGAATCCAGATTTCACTTGTCCTACTTACATAACATCGCAGAAGTCAATGACTCTTTCTGGACCTCAGTTTTCTCATTTGCCAAATTAAGAGGCTAAACTGGCCCCTAATATCTATTCCAGTTCTCAGTCAATATTCCTATGATTCATTTAACCAGCTAAATAGTTTGATTAGCTGATGACAAAACTATACATACTCTAAATTTCATATTATCTCATTTTGTTTTTGTAATAATCACCTCATTTGCAGAATGTAGCAGGTTATATAGCTTCCATGATTTTCTGCTGCGGTCCACATGATATAATCTTGCTGAATTTGGGGAATACCAGGTGTTCCTGGAATTCCTGCTGTGAAAGCCAATTAAAAAGTATAACCAAAAAAATTATTTTTCATTATAGTCTTTAAAATTATTATATGATTAAACAGTATACATAGTCATATTTTAAAAAACCAGGACTTTATATTTTTATATACCAAAGAACCAAAATGATCTATAATTAGCTGATAAATTAGAAGAATGTACTGTGAGGATGATATTTGTACTGTTTGGTCCTACTGCTAAGATGATGATGATTTTTGCCATATTAGGCTACAATCCATATAATAATGACAATAATAACAAAAAGTTTTCTGCCAATATGTTTGGGGATTTTAAAGCACAGAGAGTCTTGGACTTATCTAAATATAAGGTCTATCCATACAAAATGATATAGTAGAAAAATATATTGAAGGTACATGATCCTGATCATCTCATCACTGCTCATCTCAGTATTAATTCTGGTTCTAGGAAAGGAAGGAGCACAGATGATCATCTAGGACCATCATTCCAGGCAAACAATTGTGTTCAGAACTTTGCAAATTTATTCTGAATTGCCTCAAGGTATTAGGGGAAATAGTGCTATTATACTGGAGATTAGAAAGGAAGCTGGAGTCTTTTATAAATATTATTTAAAGGTAAGAAGATCCCAGGCACCTTTAAAAATAAAAAAAATAGGACAGATAAAGACTATTCATATAGATAAGGGTAGAAATTTTTTAGCATCAGCAGTTTCACATTTTGAATCCATCACCTCCATTCCTATCTACAAAGTTTTCCTTCAACTAGAGACAAAGGATTCATTCTAATCAGACTGTAAGGAAAACTAGTTGCAGACACAAAGTACTGATTTAAAAAAGAAAAAAAATAAATATAAAATATAAAATGGAGAAAGCTTATCTACCCTAACTTTCAATGTAAATAGATTAAACAATACAATAAAGCAAAAGAGAATGGATACAAAATTAAACCAATAATGTCATATATGATATTTGTCTAAAAAAACAATGACACAATGAAAATAAAAGGCTGAAGGAAATATCCTAATTTTAGGTTGGAATAGATCACCACTAAGAGAACACTGATGTTGGGAGGTTGGGTGATCTTTTTCATTTGTACAGTAAATAAGGGAAATGCTTTACATTTACTATTTTCAGAAATGAAAAAAATAGACAATGCCTCTATTTTAAAATATATTTCATTAAAACTTGATATTCATTTAAGTTGACAACACATACATACAGTATATATCACACATACATATATGTATATAAATACATACAGATAGGCATATTCTACTCTTATCTGTTGTTTTGTTTATGTCTTGCTGCCCAATTGCAACTGCTGAAAAACACACACAATTTTTCTACTGATCACTTCAAGTAGAAAATTAAAAGCACATATTCCCTCCCTCATCCCTCTCATGACAGTACCTTTGGTCCGAAAAACTGTTGCTGAGGATTTACTTGAAATGTTAGTTTGGTAGATGAGAACCATCCTCAACATGTATATCCTTGAAGGGAAAAGATTCGGAACTATATAATTCATATTTTCAGATCTGGAGCAGTTGAGTTTTTTAATTTCTTTTTTTGAATCCTAGATAAACAATAACAATAACAATAAAAAGTCACTACGTCACCACTTTCAAATGACATACTCAATTTAGTTCAGAAAAATACTAGGTATATTACAAAACAAACCTATCAGAGGCATAGCAACATAAATGGCATTACATTAGGAAGCAGTTAATTTTACAAAAGTAAAAACAACTATATGGATAAAAAACAATTAGACAATAGAGGCAATTTTTAAGATTCAAAGTTCACCCAGATTGTTTTCCTTCACTTTTCAGCAACTTTCAGGTAGAAGTGCTGACTCTTAAGAGAAAATAGTATCTGATTTTCTCTCCTCATAAACTTTTAGAAGACACTTTTTCCTTAGGATTCTGGGTGAGTAGGTTGAAAGAGAAGGAACAGAATAGAATAAATAAAGCTGAAACAAAATAAAAGCTGACAGAAATATCACCTAGTTTGGAAGCTGTTATAATAGTAAAGTAGGTAAGGAAAGAAGTTTGTCAAAGTTGAGGAGTCGTTGAGGAAAACTGGAAGAAGAAGAATCTCCAAGTCCCATCACTGGGTCAGATTTTTTATTGCTGTTCACTGGCGTCTGACTCTTTGTGACTCCATTTAGGTTTTCTTGGCAAAGATACTGGAGTGGTTTGCCATTTCTCTCTTTGGTTTGTTTTACAAATGAGGAAAACAGTGTTAAGTGACCTGCCCAGGGTCATATAGCTACTGTGTGTCTGAGGCCATCTAAGCTTCGTCTAAGCACAGTACTTACTACATAGTACATTCAGGTCTTCATGACTCCGGGTTTAGTGTTCTATGCACTACACCATCTAGCTGCCCCACTAAACAGAGGATAAAGTGAAGGAAAAGGAGAATTGTGTAATAGAATTTAAAAATGGATTTAAGGTTGCTCGTTAGATGCTCTGAAGAGGTAAAAGCTACTTGTCTCCCAAAAAATGTCATAAAGACACAGAAGTTATCAGATAAGAGTTCATCTAGTATAGGTCAGAGGAAGAAAAGAATAGTTATGGCTGGTGATTTCCTTCTCAGGGGTACTACTAATAATTTGATGTCTTTTTGAGACATATAATGCAAGATGTAAGAAAGAATTTCCCAAGACTTATGAAAACAAGTGGAAACTAGCCACTTCTGGTGAGGCACATGGGGACTAATGACTTCCAGATTGAGTGTGAAAAGTATTACCCACTATTATCAATTATTAGGTAAGAAACTAAAAACCACAGGTCCATAGGTTTACTTTTTTTTTTTAAAGAATAGGTTCTATTTTCACTTTTGCTCATTAAAGGCAAAGGATTTTGTTGTTCAATCATTTTTCAGTTGTTTCTATGTTTATGTTTATATGACTCTATTTAGGATTTTCCTAGTAAAGGTACTGGAGGGGTTTGCCTTTTCCTTCTCCAGATAAGGGAATGGAGGCAAACTAGGTTAAATGACTTGCCCACAATTCACATAGCTAATAAATGTCTGAGGACAGATTTCAACTCAGGAAGATGAGTCTTCCTAACTCAAGGCCCAGCACTCTCTCCATTGCAAGAACTAGCTGCCCTAAAACAAGGGCATAGAAAAGAAAAAAAATAATAATTTGGGAAGTGAAGATGATATATAATGTGTCTGAAAATGAGATCTCCTGGCCAAAAATGGAGTCCACCTCACCAGGACTGTGAAAAATGTATTTGCTGGCTGTCTTGAAAATCTTGTTGGGTTTCTTTTCTTTCTTTTTTTTAAGGCTTTAATCTAAATAGGATGCATAAGGGAAAAATCTGCCACAAGCACACACACACACACACACACACACACACACTTTCATACATTAAGGAAATGTCATGGGAAGAAGAATAGCAGTTGAGTCATCTTGGAGTTCACTTGAGACAAAATCCTTTCAAAGAAACTAGTAGCAAAATTCATAGCCTCAAATACATCAATGCTCAAAGTTAAAGCAATAAGCAATAGGAGTTCCTAATGAAATCAGGCAAATTTGACCTTCATCTCCCTCCTGCCTGACCTCCTGGATTTCATGATCTCCAGAAACTCATTATCCTGTGAGATGAATTTAACTTTGAATATCAGACCTCCATAGCATCCCCTCCCTCCTTCTAACTGGAGAGGTGGGGAGTGGACATTTTGGAGCAACAGTACTTAGTACATAGTAAATGCTTAGTAATGTTTACTGATTATTGACTACATGTATCACTGATGGACTGAATGCATGACTGAACCATGGCTCTGGATAGGTTAGTTCAAAAGAAACAGTATAGATAAAAGGGAACGAATGAGTAGAAACATGTATGAAGAAGATACACTAAAAAGAGGAAATCCAGGTCCCAGAGTGGGGAAATATGATGATAAATATCTGGGTGAAGGTCAATGAAAAGAGAAAAAAAAGATGTGCTTATGTCCTTCGAGTATACTGCAGGTTACATGGACAGAAAAAGGAAGTAGATGAGGAAATCATAAAATATAATTCTGGCACAGAAGAATGAATTACCTAAAGGGGAATTCAATTATCTAGGCTGGCATCCCCCTTTTCCAAAAGCAGGTTGGCTACTACCTCTTAGACTTGCCTTAGTGATGATTTTACCATTCAAAAAGTAGATCATTGATATGACCAAACAGTTTTCAGATGATGAAATTAAAACTATTCATAGTCATATGAAAAATGCTCTAATTCTCTATTGATTAGAGAAATGCAAATCAAAGGGGTGGCTAGGTGGCGCAGTGAATAAGAGTGCCGGCCTCGGAGTTGGGATGACCCGACGGCCTCGGAGTTGGGATGACCCGAGATCGGATCCGGCCTCAGAAAATGAGCACCCACACATAAATAATGACTGGCCATGTAACCTTGAGCAAGTTACTTAACCCCAATTGCTTTGGAAAAAAAAAAAAGAAATGCAAATCAAAGTGACTCCAATGTACCACATCTCACAGGTCAGATGGGCTAAGGTGACAAAAAAGGAAAATTATAAATGCTAGAGAAGATGTGGGAAAATTGGAATACTAATGCATTTTTAGTGGAGTTGTGAAGTGATCCAACCATTCTGGAAAGCAATTTGGAACTTTGCCCAAAGGGCTATAAAAATGTGCATACCCTTTGGTAGTCCACCTGCCAAAACAAACTCAGGAATTATATGAAAACAATTACAATTAGGAGGGAAACAGGGAAAAATTACAAAACACTGCACACAAATAAAGTCATGTCTAAATAATTGGAAAAATAACCATCAGTTGCTCATGGGTAGACCAAGCTAATATAATAAAGATAACATTTCTACCTAAATTAATTTACTTATTCAGTGCCATACCAATTAAACTACCAAAATTATTTTATAGAGCTAGAAAAAATCATAACAAAATTCATCTGGAAGAACAAACGGTCCAGAATATTAAGAGAATTAATAAAAAGAAATGCTAGAGAAGGTGGCCTTGCCATACCAGATATTAAATTGTATTATAAATTGGTACTGACTAAGAAATAAGAGTGGTGAATCAGTGGAATAGATTAGGTACATAAGACACAGTGTTCAATGATTAGAATAATCTACTGTTTGATAAACCCAGAGACTTCAGCTTCTGGAATAAGGGCTCAGTATTTGACAAAACCTACTGGGAAAACTAGAAGACAGCATGGCAGAAACTGGCCATACACCAATATAAACTATATACCAAAATAAAGTCCAAATGGGCACACGATTTAGATATAAAGGCTGATACTATTAGCAAAGTGGAAGAGGAAGGAATAGTTTATGGAGAACAGCAGAATTTATGATCAAACAAGAGATAGAGAATATTATAAAATGCAAAATGGATAATTTTGATTATATTTGATTTTATTAAATTGAAAAGCTTTTGTACAAAGTCAATGCAACCAAGATTAGGAGGGAAGAAGAAAAATGGGAAAGAATTTTTACAACCAAGGTCCCTGAAAAGGCCTCATTCTTTTTAAATTCATTTTTATTTTTTATTTTATTGCTTTTTTTGGAGGGCAATTGGGGTTATGTGACTTGCCCAAAGTCATATGGCTAGCAAGTGTGTCAAGTGTCTGAGTCCGGATTTGAACTCAGGTCCTCCTCATTCCAGGGCCGGTATTCTATTCACTGCACCATCTAACCACCTCAAAGGTATGAACTTTTTATAGCCCTTTAAGTATAGTTCCAAGTTGTTCTCCATAATGGTTGGATCAGTTCAACTATTCTACCAACAATGCATTTGTGCTCCAATTTTCCATATCCTCTCCAGCATTTATCATTTTCTTGTTTTGTCATCCTAGCCAATCTGACAGGTGAGAGGTGATATCTCAGAGTTGTTTTTATTTGCACTTCTCTAGTCAGTAGTGATTTAGAGAATTCTTTCATATGCTTATAGATATCTTTAATTTCTTCTTCTGAAAAATGCCTATTCATATCCTTTGACCAATTATCAACTGGGAAATGACCTATAGTCTTATAAATTTATTCAGTTCTCTGTTATCTATAAAGGCCTCATTTTGTCTTTATTAATTTGTTTGTTTACTTTTAGTTTACAAGATTCAGTTCCACAATTCCTTGAGTTTCAAATTTTATCCCCTTCCTTCCCCTCCATCCCCCCATGATGGCATGCAATCAAGCATAGGATCTGCAAATAGTTTCTTTTTTTTTGGTCTTTATTAATTTTTTTGTTTACTTTTAGTTTACAAGATTCAATTCCACAATTCCTTGAGTTTTAAAATTTTCTCTCCCCCCATCCCCTCCCCCCCATAACAGCATGCAATCAAGTATAGGATCTGCAAATACTTTCACATTAGACATTATTCAGGTTATAAAGAAGGATTGTATCAGATGAAATGAACAATGGGAAAGAGGAAACAGAACCAAACAAGAAAAAGAAAGAGCAGGTAGTTTGCTTCAATCTGCATTCAAACTCTGTTCTTTCTAGTTCTTTCTCTGAATGCAGACATCTCTCTCCATCTTTTGGGGTTGACTTATAACTTTGCATTGCTGAGAAGAGTCCAGTCTATCAAAGTTGTTCATTTCAATAAATTTCTCCTTGTTCTGCTCTTTTCACTCAGCTTCAGTTCATATATGCCTCTCCAGGTAAATATGAAGTCCATTTGCTCCTCATTTCTTATAGCACAATAGTATTCCATTACATTCATATGCCACAACTAGTTTAGCCATTCCCCAATTGATGGGTAATCCCTTAATTTCCAATTCTTTGCCACCACAAAAAGAGCTGCTATAAATATTTTTGTACATGTGGGTTTTCCTCCCGCTTCTATGATCTCTTTGGGATACAACCCTAGAAGTGGTATTGTTGGGTCAAAGAGTATGAAATTATTTATAGCTCTTTGGGCATAGTTCCAGATTGTTCTCCAGAATGATTGGATCAGTTCACAACTCCACCAACAATGCATTAGTGTTACAATTTTTCCACATCCTCTCCAGGGTTTGTCATTTTCTTGTTTTGTCATCTTAGCCAATCTGACAGGTGAGATGTGGTAGCTCAGAGTTGTTTTTATTTGCATTTCTCCAATCAATAGTGATTTAGAGCATTCTTCCATATGTTTATAGATATCTTTAATTTCTTCCTCTGAAAACTGCCTATTCATATCCTTTGACCATTTATCAACTGGGAAATGACCTGTATTCTCATAAATTTGATTCAGTTCTCTGTATCTATAAAGGTCTCATTTCTAAAATATATAGAGAACTAAATATAATATCAAATATAGTCACATTGTGTGATGACTTACTTTGATAGACTTGGCTCTTCTCAGCAACATAAATTTGAAGATTCAAAGTTCTAAGGCAACTCCAAAAGGCTCATGATGGAAAATGCTATCCATATCCAAAGAAAGAATTACTGAGTCTGAATGCAGATTGAAGAATATTATTTGTTCTCTCTCTTTTTTGTTTTTTTTTTTGTTTCTTCTTTCTCATTGTTCATTTCATTGGTTATAATTCTTCTTCAATCTTTTTTTTGGAGGGGGGAAGGCAGTGCAATTGGGGTTAAGTAACTTGCCCACAGTCACACAGCTAATAAATGTTAAGTGTCTCAGGCCAGATCTTAACTCAGGTCCTCCTGACTCCAGGGCCAGTGGTGCCACTTAGCTGACTCTATAATTCTTTACAACATGACTAATGTGAAAATATATTTGATATGAATGTATATGAAGATCCTATATCAGATTACAGGCTGTCTTGGAGAAGGAGTAGTGAAGGGAGGGGAAAATTTTAAAACTCAAAAGCTTGTGGAACTGAATGTTGTAAACTAAAAATAAATTAATTAATAATTTTTTTTTAATGTGCAGGCCTTTGACCCAGCAATAGCAGTTCTAAGTCTGAATCCCAAAGAGATCATACAAATGGAAAGCTGACCCACATATTCAAAAATATTTATAGCAGCTCTTTTTGTGGTGGCGAAGAATTGGAAATACTATTGTGCTATATGAAGTGATGAGCAAGAAGACTTCAGAAAACCTGGAAAGACCTGAATGAACTGATGCTGAGTGAAGTGAGCAGAACCAGGAGAACATTGTACCAACTAATAGTCACAATGTGCTATGATTAACTTTGATAGACTTATCTCTTCTTAGCAATGTAAGGATCCAAGACTACTCTAAAGAATTCAAAATGGAAAATGCTGTCCACATCCAGAAAAAGAGCTATGGAGTCAGAATGCAGATTGAATCATACTATTTACTCTCTGTCTTTTTTCCTTTTTTTTGTTTCTTCTTTCTCATTGTTTCTCTCATTGGTTCCAATTCTTCTTTAAAACATAACTAATGTGAAAACAAGTTCAATAGGAATGCATATGTAAAGCCTGTATCAAATTACAAGATGTCTTAGGGTAAGGGAGGGGAGAGATGGGAAGAAAATTTGGAACTCAAAATTTTACAAAAGTGAATATAGAAAACTAAAACTAAATAAATAAATATTTTTTAAAAGTAGAGGATCAAATAAAAGGAAATTCTATACTGGATCTGATTCACACAAACGGGGGAGAAACTATTTGCTGACATGGGTTTCCCTAGAGGAAAGTGACCATTTTTCCCCTAGAATTTATGATAGAGAAAAGAGAAGAATTGCAGGTTTATTCTTATATGTGCCCTAGGTTTATGAAATCAGATTTCAAAGGGTTTAGAGGAAAGATGTGGTCTGAACAAGTCAGAGTTGAATATAACTATGTTCCCTCTCTCATTCTGGATCTATGTATCTCTTAATATATCTCAGGATCACAGTAGTTTGGGTTTTTTTTTTTTAAATACTTTAAATATACTGTTCTCTAAACTGTACCACACTATCTCCTTACATTTATTGCTATAAAATTTCATCTTATTAGATTCAGTCAGGTAATTAATACACTATAATTAAGTAAAAATGTATAAGTCTTGCTAGTGAGCCAAAGATATCCATAACCTGGCTCCTTTAGGCCTTACTAGTCTTCTTATACTTTAGTCACATTATGTGCTTACAAACCAATTACCTTCTGCTCCTCATATATGAAACTCCATCTCTCATCTCCATGCCATCTCGTTGCATATCTTCCTTCTTTGGAATACTCTGCTCTCTGACCTCTTAGTTTCTAATTGAATGCAAATCCCACTTTACCTTATTCCCCTCTTTGCCCCTTCCCAGTAGTGCTTCTCCCTAAGATTTCCTATCAGCTACTCTATTTATGTTTTATCTCACTAGTATGAATGTGAGCCTCTTAAGGGTAAGAATTGTTTTTACCTTTCTTTATATCCTCATTAGTTAAAAAAATAAGTATGTGTCAGTTAGTAAATGATTGTTGATTAACTAATTAAATTGTTTGAAGAAACTGTTTTTGGCCATAGGTATATTTTTTCCTACATGTGACCAGAATTATAAAGTATAAGAAAAATCTAGTAAATAAAGTTATCTTTCATAGTAAACTTAGATTAATGATGGTTTTTAAGTTCACTTTTTTCTTTTAATTTTAATACCTTTTTAAAATGTCATTTACATTTCTCAATGTATCCCTCTCCCTCCCATTGTATTCTTAATGTAGGTAGCAAAATATTATTCTGAGAAAGTGTCCATAGATTTTTTTATTCTGCTAAGGTGATATGTGACACAAAAAAAGGTTAAGAACCCCTGCAGTCATTTACTGGGAACTGAATTGGTCCCCTTGGGTAGACCCAGACTTGAGATTTTGTTGTTTTTAGGTCCTCTCTCCTAGAGATCACTGATTTAAGGCCTTGAAGAGCGCTGCCTGGATGGGGCTTAAGGCCTCTTGTCTTCATATACAAGTATCTATTAGAAGCTGAAATTTTTGCCTGCTTTGGCCTTAACAAGCCCATGTGGATATGACAGTTCAAAATGGCTTCAGACCTCCTGTAGGTCCTCGAGACATGTTGGACATCTCATTTCTTGTGATTTCTTTTGCAGTCACCCACAAAATGATAGCTTTGTCCAATGAGATAAACTCACACCTGAGTTTGAGCCGATGTTAGGTACCCTCTATTAGAAAACAAGTTGGTTCCAAACCTCCTAGATTGTCTCATGGTGTCTCAAGCACCTCAGACACATAGTTTCTTTCGATAGTCTCATCTTCTGCCATACTAGCCTCACGCCACTAAATCCAGAAGTGTCTAGTATCTATTTAAGGAGAGTTTCTGGCATCAGATCCCTAATATGCTACTGACCAGAATGCCTGTGGAATACAAAACATGTTCTTGTATAGGCTTTTAACAGATCAAAGATTTTTATTGGGTTTTCCTTTTGGTTTTATATAACCTTTGCTTCATTGGACATTTATTTTCATCTCTTTATGGAGGACATGGACTTTGATAGAACATTTACCTTCTTTATCAGAAGATAGCTTTTTGTTTATCTTTGAGATTTGTCCAATGCTGAGAGAGGAACATTAATATATCCCACTATTACTATGCTAATAGCTATTATCAGTCAACTGTGTTATTAACAATATTTGTGTTCATTCCTTTATCCCTTATCAGACAATCTTTTCACAGTTAAGTTAATGCCATCTTTGTAAATTATATGCCATGGCATTTGGTATACATGCATTTAGAACTGATATTGATTCATCGTTTCTGATTCTGATATAATTTTCTTTTTATTACACTATTGGCATAGTCAATTTCCATTTATTTTTTGGCTTTCTCTGATAGAATAAGTGCAGTGCCTGCTTCTTTAAATGTATTCGATGTATAGTAATTTTAGTTCCAGTATCTCATTTTCATTTTGTATGAGCATTTACATTTTTTTCCCAAATGCTTTAACTTCTGTTTTACATCATTCATTTCCGCCAGATTTTGAGTTACAATTTTCCCCCATTCTTCCCCTACCCACCACCCCAGAACAGCAGTCCCACAGGATATCCCCTCATCCAATCTGCTCTCTCCCATATCTTCACCCATACCTCCTTCTACTTTTCCATTAGGGCAAGGTGAATCTCTGTGCTCCAATGCCTGCACTTCTTATCTCCCAGTTACATGCAAAATAGTATTAATAATAGTATATGTGTATGTATCTATCTATCTATCTATCTATATCTATATCTATATCTATATATATGAAAGAATTTTAAAACTTTGAATTCCAGATCCGTTCCCTTTGTCCCTTGTCACCCACTCCCTCTGGGAAGATAAGCAATTCAGTATATGTTCTACATGTATAGCTATGCAAAACATTACCATAGTAGATATATTGTAAGAGGCTGCTTATATTTCCCTCCCACCCATCCCACCCCCCACCTGGTCCATTCCCTACTTTGATCCTGTCCCTCTTCAAAAGTGGGTGCCTCCAACCTCCCTTCCCCCCAGCATGCCCTCCCCTCCATCCTGCCCCCTCTCATATCCTTCCCCCCTACTCTTCTTCAGGGTTAGATATCCCATTTAGTATGCATGTCATTCTCTCCCTGAGCGAAATTCAATGAGAATATGGTTTTGCCTTTTTGAATTCCTGTTCTTCCCCTCCCCTGCAACCACTCCCCCTAGCCTCTTCTACATGAGATAGTTTGCCCCCAATCTCTCCCCATCTCCTTGCCACATTCCTCTCTCACCTCTTAACTTCACCCTTTAAGTATCTTCCCTTCCCACCAAATTCGACCTGTGCCCTCTATTCATGTATACCTGTAAACATATATACACACATTTACATATGTATTCATATGCCCATATATCCTTCTTCAGTTATTTTCATATTGAGAAAGGTTTCATCAGTCACAGTTATTGTTTTTCCATGAAGGAATATAAATAGTTCAGCTTTGATAAGTTCCTTTTGATTTCTTTTCCCTGTTTCCCTTCGCAAGTATCTCTTGCTTCTTGTGTCTGGATGTCAAATTTTCTATTCAACTCTGTTTTTTTCCTCAAGAATGTTTGAAAGTCCTCTATTCCACTGAATGACCATATTTTCCCCTGAACCACAATACTCATTTTGCTGGGTAGGTAATTCTTGGTTTTAATCCCAGGTCTTTTGTACTCTGGAATATCATATTCCATGCCCTTCAGTCCTTCAGTGTAGAAGCTGCCAGATCCTGCATTATCTTGATTGCATTTCCACAATATTCAAATTGTTTCTTCCTGGTTGCTTGTAATATTTTCTCCTTGATCTGGGAATTCTGGAACCTGGCTCTAATATTCCTAGGAGTTTTCTTTTTGGAATCTTTTTCAGGAGGTGATTGGTGGATTCTTTCAACCTCTATTTCCCCCTCCAGGTCTAAAACATCAGGGAAATTTTCCTTGATAATTTCTTGAAGGATGATTTCTAGGTTCTTTCTTTGATCATGGCTTTCAGGTGTCCAATAATTTTAAATTACCTCTCCTGGATCTATTTTCCAGGTCAGTGGTTTTTCCCATGAGATATTTCACATTGCCTTCTATTCTTTCAATTGCTTGGATCTGCTGAACAGCATCTTGATTTCTCATAAAGTCAATTGCTTCCATTTGCTCCAGTTTAATTCTGAAGGAATGATTGTCCTCAGTGAACTTTTGAGATTCTTTTTCCATCTGGCAAAGTCGTCTTTTTAAGGCATTCTTCTCCTCATTGCCTTTTTGAGCCTCTTTTGCCACTTGAGTTAGTCTATTTTTTAAGATGTTATTTTCCTCAGTCAGGCTGTTGACTCTCATTTCATACTTTTCCTGCATCCTTCTCATTTCTCTTCCCAATTTTTCCTCCCCTTCTCTTATTTGGTTTTTAAAATCCTTCTTAAGGTCCTCTATGACCTGTAACCTGCTCATATTTTCATTTGGGGCTTATGGTGCAAGAGTTTTGACCTCATGTTCCATGCTTTGATCCTCTTTACGCCCCAAATAGGAGTCTAATGCTGAATTTTCTGTTTATTTTGTTTCCTTTGTCTAGGCATGTTGCCACTTAATTATTTGACTTTTGGGCTTGTTGCCACAGTAGGACTCTGCCACCAAACAGGGAGCTTCCATGCCAAAATGTTGGGGTGTTCTCAACTGCCGGAGGTATTAGTTGGGTGCCCTCCCTGAAGCCCCCACATACTCTAGTAAGCTGAACACACACCCCAAGACCTCCACCCCAGACCACAATCCAGATCCAGGGAGGTTAAAGCAAGAGCGATTACCCCCCAGACTGATCTCAGGATCCCCATACAGTTTTCAGGCCAGGAGCTGAAGCTGCAACTGAAGCTGCAAAATGGTGTCTATGCTGTGTTTCCTCAGCTGCTTCTAGCCCCCAGGGGAAGAAGCTGACACGCTCCCAAATACTGGTCCCAAAGTCCATAGGGTACTAACCTCTCACTTTGTATTGGAAATTCTGGAAAAGCCACAGCTGCTGGTGCTCTGGGCTCCCTCCAGACATCTGCTGGTCAGGCCGTCCTGGGGGGTCTAAAGCTCAGACTCACAATCTGAGCTTGGCTCCCAGATTGCTGTGTTGACCACTCCCTGCCAGGCTGCTGGGCTGTCCTCATCGGGAGGTTAGCTTCTCTGTGTCATTCTGTGGGTGCTGGAGCTCCAGAGATTGTTCAGAGTCCCCCTTTTACATAATTTTGAAGTGGTGTGGGCTGGAGCGCCTTTGAAGTGCTGTTTCTACTCCGCCATCTTGGCTCTGCCCCCTAGCATTTACATTTTAAATGCATTTCTTGCTGTAACAGAATGCTGTCTTATCCTTTCAATTTCTATCTTTTGTTTTATTGCAATGGTTATTCACATTTAAAGTTATGATCGTTATACTTGTGGGTTTCTTTTTTAAAGTATTTTAAAAATCTCTTTCCACTTTTAAGTTATAATTTTGCCCCTATAATTAGTTTGACAAAATATTTTAACCCTCCAAGTCCTATTTACCTACCTTTCCCCTACTTCTTAGGTTTAATTTAAATCACTAATTTATTTTTCTTTCTTTTATTTATGTTTTACTCCACTTTTGTCCCCTATATTTCCCAATTCACTTAGATTATTGTTCAAAATTCCTCCTCCCCCCTTCCCTTACAACTTCTTATTTCCATTAATTATCTTTTACTCTATGTCTTTCCTTACAATCTATTCTTAATTTTACTTTCTGGTACATGCACAAATGGTACCCTAATTTGTTCTCTTATTTTACCTTCTTTGTTTTTCTTGTGGAGAAAAATCTAATATAATACACAATATTTGGGCTTCTACTTCTGGTCAATATTTATATTAGCACCTTTATAGATAGTGCCCCATCTTCCCTGTTTCTGTTGCATTTCACTCTTATAATTATCAATTTGTGAAGTAAGCAATGTCAAGTAGAAAAAGTGCCCTAATTATTCCATGTACCAAGGTGTAGAGCTCAGCCTTACTTCCTATCCTTATAATGATCAATCTCTTTCCCAAATGCTGTGCCATCTTATGCTTAGCTCTCTTTTTCTCCTCACCCTTCTGTGTGCTAAAAGCCACTAGGAATTCAAATATTCCTTCTCTACTTCTTGTGGAAGTATAACACTTTCTCAGAAAAAGTGATCTCTCTAACCATCCTTATAATATACACATTGCACCTCTGCTTTCATACACACATACTTTCTCCCCAGTGGGAGTGTGTTTTTTTTTTTTTTTTTTTTTTTTTTAAGCAGGACTGTACCAGCTCAGCTACTGGGTCATAATTTTTCTTTTAATCCTTTGGAATCAAAACTCCCCTCTGTTTCCTCTCCTGTTTTCCTGCAGACTTTCTTCTGGCTGAGAAACTATAGGAATCATGATTCTTTCAATGTTCATTCTTAGATTGGGCAGGGGTATATTATTCTTCCCACCACCACCTTTTTCTTCCATATTCCTTCTTCCAACTCATGTAGCATCTTACTCAATAACTTGGTCCCTCAAAAAAAAAAAAAGATGCAGCTGTAGGGGATTCAGAGGATTTTTAATGCACGGGGTTCTGTGCAGATCTTCCACTTTCATGTTTGATTTTTAAGCTTCATTTAAATACTTATCCTTTTGTCTCCTTTTATTGGCTCCTAATTGATTATTCTTTTTTCCCCCTTTGCTCCATTTGTCAGTCTTTTTTTTTTTGGTTATATAATAACCATGTTATTGTATGTACAATTGCATATTGTATATACAATAACCATGAGATAACTAATTTTGTCATTTATTCTTTGCTTGATATGTTTATCTTTGCTATGTTTCTGTTTTTGAGGCCATCTCCAAGTAAAATATTTTGCTAATCCCTCTTTTGGGGAGTAGGATAGGGAGGGGAGAGTAGTAATGCTTGAAATGTCTTAATTTTTTAAAAGTGTGTCCATCTCTTTTCATTGAGTTCAAATTTCCAGAGTAACAGTTTTAGCTTCCTTTCTTTTTGGAACATATTATTCTATTTCCTTCTATAATTTATCATGCCTGTGGAATAAATAATCTTATGCTAGTCTAAATACCATTCCTTCATATGTGAAGATCTTTCTCTAGGCTTTTCAAAAATTTGTTGTCACCTAAAATTTTACATTCAAAAATCTGTTGGTGATATTTAGAAGACATAGGCAGCCATTTGTGTTATGTTTTGCATTGTAGTATTCAAAGTTTGGTTTTTTTTAAATTATTTGTTATGTTCTTGCAAAAGACTTATGATCTTTAAGTTATCTCCACACATCCTATCTTCAGAAATAGTCATTTTGGCTTGTACAAATATAACCAGTTCTCTGAATATTGTTGTCTTTGCTTCTTTTCTGCAAGTGTTTTCTCTACTTCAATATTTTTGTCTTCTAATTTTGCTATCTCTTACTTTGTCAGACATTCTACATTATCAATCTAAAATTTTCTTGTTATGTAATTAAAAAATATGTATTACACATTTCAATTCTTGATCTAAATTTATTTCCAATTTCTTCCTTTATAAATTTTATTTCTTTTTTGAACCATCCTAGAGTTGTTATTCTTTGGTATCTGGGCATCATCAAGAAATTTTGTTTCTTGGCTTCAGGGAGGCAAGATGGCAGAGTAAGAAGTAAGTCACTCTCACCCTCCCTTATTGACTTCTGAAAGCCCAGAAAATATCACCTCAGGAAAAACCATGGAAAAGCTGAACCAGCAGAAAGACAGGGTGCAGCACACTTGTAGTCCAGGAAGCTTGGGGGATTAACAGGAAAGACCCCTCTCACTCTGGGTGAAGGGGAACAGTAACTGTAATGGAAATGCAGATTTGAAGATCTTCCCTGCCCCTAAGCCCTTTGATTGGCTTAAGTGATTCTGAGAACCTTCCTTGATTTGAAAATTTACTCTGCCTCCTAATAGGCTGAATGTGGTCACATGGAGCCTGTGGTAAGAGGCTTGGTTTTCAGGAATGACCACACCTTGATGCTGTGTGATTGAGCAGTGGGTCAAGAGGGTGGTTACATTCTCTGAGCCAGGAGAAGGCTATATAATTCCTGATGTGAGGCTTTGCTTTGGGGCTCACTTTGAGAAGTGTTCTGTGATTTGAACAGATGAGACTCTGGGCAGCTGTTGAGAGCCTGGGCTTTGAAAACCCAGATGTTGTTGCTTCCCTCTCTGGTAACTGTGATTTTGGTATTGATAATGGTTGGACAGTTTGGAAGCCTGTCTGTTTGATCTGTCTGTATACTCTGAAGTTCAGAGTGCTGACCTTTCCCCCCTGAACTAGGTAATATATGTTTGTTTGATTAAAGTAGGCTTGTTAATCGAACTTGAGTTGCTTTCCTTTTGAAAAGCAGATCTAAGAACCTGCCTTGGCAGCCACCCTGGGGATGTTGGGGTGCTTGCTGCTACAGTAACGGACAGCAAATGTCCTAGCAAGCCAGTGACAAGGGGAGACCTTTAACCCTAGGGTGGTGGAGCAGTCAAGGACCCTCTGAGTGCCTCAGTATAGACAGGAGAACCAGCAGATACCAGTTTGGAAAACCATCATGTGCACTGGTATTCTCCAGCAGCTAAATCTCCCAGCACTTCAGAATGATTGCAGGACTCTCAACTCTAGGAGGCAAAGTTCCAGACTGGCAGACATCCTCCTGCAGGTAAACATTAAAGTGTAAAGCCTCAGTGAGTGGGGGGGGGGGGCACGTCAGACTTCCCACTCCACCCTGAGAGCTCCAGTGTTGCTGACCCAGTTTAGCATGAGGTAAACTGTCAGACTCCTATAGACTCCAGCTTTCAGCACCTGAGTCCACAGGACACAAAGCCAGTGACTGGGTCCCCAGCTCCCAGCCAAGAAACTTGGATCAGTGCCTCCTTGGCTTCAGCAGAAGAGTTCAACTTTAAAAGCCAGGAAATAGGCAAACACCATGAGCAAAAAACAGAAACAAACAATGACCATAGATTTTTTATTAAGGGACAGGGAAGAGCAAGTCACAAATTAAGAAAAGGACATCATTGTACATATACCCACATCCAAAATCTCAAAGGGGAACATGAACTGGTCTCAAGCCCAAGAAGAATCAAGAAAGATTTTAAAATTCAAATAAAAGAGGTAGATAAAAATTGGGAAAAGCAATGAGAAGTATGCTAGAAAGAGTCAATAGCTTAGAAAAGAAAGAACAAAAATTGATTGTAGAAAACAAGTCATTAAAAAATACAATTGGTCAAATGGGAAAAATAGTACATTGAAGAAAACAACTCCTCCTTTTTCTTTTTTCTTTTTGGAGGAGGGAGGGCTATGCAATTGGGGTTAAGTGACTTGCCCAAGGACACACAACTAGCAAGTGTTAAGCGTTTGAGGTTGGATCTGAACTCAGGTCCTCCTGACTCCAGGGCCAGTGCTCTACTCACTGTGCGACCTAGCTGCCCCAAGAAAACAACTCGTTAAGAAGAAGATCTGGCCAAATGGAAAAAAGGAGGCACAAAAACTGAGTGAAGAGAATTCCTTAAAAAATAAAATGGGCCAAATGGAAAAGGAGGTACAAAATCTAATAGAAGAAAATGATTTGTTGAAAATTAGCATTAGGCAAGTGGAAGCTAATGACTCTATGAAATATCAAGAATCAGTCAAACAGAAACAAAAGAATGAAAAAACAGAGGTAAATGTAACATACCTCACCTGTACTGGAAAACAGACACAGGAGAGACAATTTTAAAATCATTGGTCTACCTGAAAACCATGATAAGAAAAAGAACTTGGATAGCATTTTTCAGGAAATCATCAAGGAAAACTGCCCTGAGGTGCTAGAACCAGAAGGTAAAAAAAATGTCATAGAAAGAATCCACTGATCACCTCCTAAAAGAGATTCCAAATTGAAAACACCAAGTAATACTGTAACCAAATGCCAAAATTACCAGGTCAAAGAAAAATACTACAAACAACCAAAAAGAAACACTTTAAATATCAAAGAATCACAGTCTGGATTATGCAGGACCTTGTAGCTTCTACTTTAAAAGATCAGAGGGCATGGAATCTGATAAAGGAACTTGGATAAAGTAAAGGAACTTGGATTACAATCAAGAATCAATTACCCAATGAAATTGAGCATAATCTTTCAGGGGAGGAGATGGACAGTGGACTTCCAAACCTTCTTGATGAAAAGATCATAGCTCAACAGAAAATTTGATCTTCAAATACAAGACTCAAAAGAGGCATAAAAAGGTAAACAGTGAAAAAAAAAACATGTTATTAATGAAGATAAACTGTACACATTCTTGTAAGGGAAGGTGATATGTGTAACTCTTGAGAACTGTATTGCTATTATGACATTTAAAAGGAGTATACATAGACAGAGGGTGTAGATATAAGTTGATTTTGATGTGATAATGAAAAATCTAAGTGGTGAAAAGGAATTGTACTGGGAGAAAAGGAAAGGAGGAGGCAGACAAAGGTAAATTATATCACATAAAGAGGCACAATAACCTATTACAGTACATGAAAAGCAGAGAGGGAGATGAGCATTATTTGAACCTTACTCTCATCAAATTTGGCTCAAAGAGGGAATAACATAATCAGTTAGGTATAGAAATCTAATTTTCCACATAGGAAGTAGGAGGGGAAAGGGGAAAGAAAAGGTGGGGGCAGATAAAGGGAGGAAGTAGTAGCAAGGGTAAAGGGGGAGACAAAGGAGGGAACTGATAGAAGGGTGGGCAGACTGAGATTAGCAGTGGCCAAAGGTAAAATTCTAGTGAGGAGGGAAAGAGAGAAAGAAAAGCATAAACAGGGGAGAAAAGAGGATATAGAGAAAGATACAGATAGAAATCATAATGATGAATGTGAATGGAATGAACTTTCCCATAAAATGGAAGCAGATAGCAGAGTGGATTAAGAACCATGATCCTAAAATATGTTGCTTACAAGAAACACATTTGTAGCAGAAGGATATATAGAATAAAGGTAAAAGGCTAAAGCAGAATATATTATGTGTCATCTGAAGTAGAAAAAACAGGGGTAGCAATATTGATCTCAGACAAGGCAAAAGCAAAAAAAAAAAGACCTAACCAAGAGAGATAAGGGAGGAAACTACATCCTGCTAAAAGGTACCACAGACAATGAAGTAATATAATTGGTAAACATAAATACACTAAGTGGTATAGCATTCAAATTCTTAGAGAAGTTAAATGAAGAAATAGATAGCAAAACTATACTACTGGGGGACTTCAACCTCCCCCCTCAGAAGCATGTATAACTAACCACAAAATAAATAAGAGATGAATGGAATTTTAGAAAAGTTAGATATGGTTTACCTCTGGAGAAAACTGAATGGGGACAGAATGGAATATACCTTTTTCTAAGTTATATATGGCACCTACACAAAAATTGACCATGTATTAGGGCATAAAAACCTCACAATCCAATGCAGAAAGGCAGAAATATTAAATACATCCTTTTCAGATCATGATGCAATAAAATTATATGTAATAAAATGCCATGGAGAGATAGACTAAAATTAATTGGAAACTAAAATAATCTAATGCTAAAGAATGAGTTGGTCAAGCAACAAATCATAGAAACAATTACTTCATTCAAGGGAATGACAATAATGAGACAACATTTCAAAATGTATGGGATAAAGTGAAAGCAATTCTTAGGGGAAGTTTTATATCTCTAAATGCTTACATGAATAAAATAGAAAAAGAAGAGATCAATGAATTGGGCATGCAACTAAAAAAGCTTGAAAAAGAACAAATTAAAGAGTACCAATTAAACACCAGATTGGAAATTCTGAAAACCAGCAGTGGCTAGTTGGCACAGTGAATACAGCACTTGCCCCAGAGTCAGGAGAACCTATCAACTGGCTAAATAATAGACATCTTTATTATTTAATTTCTAGCACCTAGCAATGACAGGCTTGACTCAACGAATAGAGCAACAGGCCCCGAAAGATTGTGAATGTGAATGGGATGAACTCTCTCATAAAACAGAAGCAGAGAGCAGAATGGATTAAAAATCCTAATCCCACAATATTTTGTTTACAAGAAACACATTTGAAACAGAGGCATACACACAGGGTAAAGGCAAGAGGCTAGAGGAGAATATATTATGCCTCATCTGAAGTAAAAGTAAAAAAAAAGCAGTTATAGCAATCCTGATCTCAGACAAAACAAAAGCAAAAAAATAGATCTGATTAAAAGAGATAAGGAAGGAAACTATATTCTGCAAAAAGGCACCATAGACAACGAAGCAATATCGTTACTAAAAATATATGCATCCAGTGGTATAGCATCCAGGTTCTTAGAGGAAAAGTTAAGGGAGTTACAGGAAGAAATTGACAGCAAAACTATACTAGTTGGAAACCTCAACTCCCCTCTCTCTGAACTAGATAAATGTAACCACAAAATAAACAATAAAGAAGTTAAGAACGTGAATAGTATTGTAGAAAAGTTAGAAATGGTAGACCTCTGGAGAAAACTGAAGGGGATAGAAAAGAATATATCTTTTTTCTCAGTGGTACATGACACCTACACAAAAATTGACCATGTACTAAGACATTAAAAACTCACAATCCAATGGAGAAAGGCAGAATTATTAAATGCATCCTTCTCATATCATGATGCAATAAAAATGATAAGTAATAAAGAACCAGGGAAAAATAAACTAAAATCAATCAGAAAATAAATAATCGAATCCTAAAGAATGAGTGGATCAAACAACAAATAATAGAAACAATCAATAACTTCATCCAAGAGAATGGCAACAATGTGAAAACATACCAAAACATATGGGATGCAACAAAACCATTTCTTAGGGGAAGTTTTATATGTTTTATATCTCTAAATACTCAAATGAATAAAATAGAGTCAATGAATTGGTCATGCAACTAAGAACATTAGAAAAAGAACAAATAAAAAATAATCAATTAAATACCAAACTAGAAATACTGATAACCAAAGGAGAGATTAATAAAATTGAAATTAAGAAAACTATTAAGGGGACGGAGCCAAGATGGCGGAGTAGAAACAGCACTTCCAAGATGCTCTGCCCCACAAAACTTCCAAATTATGTATAAGGGGACTCTGAACAACTTCTGGAGCCCCAGCACCCACAGAACTAAACAGAGAAATTAACCTCCCACTGAGGAGAACCCAGCAGCCCTGCAGGGAGCGGTGAGCACAGTGCTCTGAGAGCAGGCAGCACAGTGTGCTGGGAACTGACAGCGCAGCACTCTGGGAGCTGAGCCCAGGCCTGCTTGAGCCACAGTTTTAGCCCTAGGCCAGCAGCTGTGGTGATTCCAGAATTATCAGCAAAGATATGCCTAGGACAAAGTGAGAGGTTAGTGCCCTATGGACTTTGGGACCAGTATTTGGGGAATGCCTCAGCTTCCTCCCCCAGGGGTGAAAAGCTGCTGAAGAAAAGCAGCACAGAAGCCATTTTGCAGAGTCAGTGGCGACTCTAGCTCCTGGTCTTTGAATTGTAGGGAGATCCAGCATTCAGTCTAGGGGTTAATTGCTCTTGCTTTAAACTGCCTGGATCTGGATTGTGGTCTTGGGGGAGGAAGTTTTGGGTTGGTATCCAATTGGCCAGAGAGGGTGGAGGCTTTACAGAGGCCACCCAACTGGTGGAAGTTGTGAAGACCCCATGTTTGGGACAGAAGCTCTCCTATCTGGTGGCAGAGTCCTACTGTGGCAACAAGCCCCAAAATCAAGTAATTAAGTGGCAACATGCCTAGGCAAAAGAAACAAAAGAAACAGAAAAATTCAACATTGGACTCCTATTTTAGGGGCAAAGAGGATCAAAGCATGGAGGAGGACTGTGAGGTCAGAACTCCTGCACCAAAAGCCCCAAATGAAAATGGCCATAGAGGACCTTAAGAAGCAGATAAAAGAAGTGGGGGAAAATTGGGAAGAGAAATGAGAAAGATGCAAGAAAAGTATGAAATGACAGTCAACACCCTGACTGAGGAAAATAACACCTTAAAAAATAGACTAACTCAAATGGCAAAAGAGGCTCAGAAAGGCACTGAGGAGAAGAATGCCTTAAAAAGCCAAATTTGCCAGATGGAAAAAGAATCTCAAAAGCTCAACGAGGAAATTCCCTCAGAGCTAGACTGGAGCAAATGGAAGCTAGTGACTTTATGAGAAATCAAGATGCTGTTAAGCAGATCCAGACAAATGAAAGAATAGAAGGCAATGTGAAATATCTCATGGGAAAAACCACTGACCTGGAAAATAGATCTGGGAGAGATAATTTAAAAAGTACTGGACTACATGAAAGCCATGATCAAAAAAAGAACCTAGAAATCATCCTTCAAGAAATTCTCAAGGAAAATTGCCCTGATGTGTTAGACCCAGAGGGGGAAATAGAGGTTGAAAGAATCCACCAATCACCTCCTGAAAAAGATCCCAAAAAGAAAACTCCCAGGAATATTATAGCCAGGTTCCAGAATCCCCAGATCAAGGAGAAAATACTACAAGCAGCCAGGAAGAAACAATTTCAATATTGTGGAAACACAATCAGAATAGCCCAGGACCTGGCAGCTTCTACACTGAGGGATTAAAGGGCATGGAATATGATATTCCAGAGGGCAAAAGAGCTGGGATTGAAGCCAAGGGTCACCTACCCAGCAAAACTGAATATCTTGTTTCAGGGGAAAATATGGTCATTAAGTGGAATAGAGGACTTTCAAGTATTCTTGAGGAAAAAACCAGAGCTGAATAGAAAATTTGACATTCAGACACAAGAAGGAAGAGATGCTTGAGAAGGTAATCAAGGAGAAGAAATCAAAAGGAACTTATCAAAGTTGAACTATTTACATTCCTACATGGAAAAACAATAACTGTTTTTGATGAAACCCTTATCATTATGAAAATAATTGAAGAAGGGTATATGGGCATATGTTTACAGGTATACATGGATAGAGGGCACAGGTTGATTCTTAAGGGGTGAAGTCAAGAGGTGAGAGAAGAAAGTGGCAAGAGGAGATGGGGAAAGACAGGGTAGGGTAAATTATCTCATGTAGAAGAGGCAGGGAGAAGTAGTTGCAGGGGAGGGGAAGAACAGGAAGGCAAAAAGGCAAAAGAATATTCTCATTGAAGTTGGCTCAAGGAGAGAAAAACATACATACTAAATGGGATATCTCACCCTGCAGGAGAGTAGGGGAAAGGGGGATGAGAGGGGGAGAATGGAGGGGAGGGCATTCTGGGGGGAGGGGAGGTTGGAAGTACCCACTATCAAAGAGGGACAGGATCAAAGTAGGGAATGGACCAGGTGGGAGGTGAGATGGGTGGGAGGGAAATATAAGCAGTCTTTTACAATATATCTATTATGGTAATGTTTTGCATAGCTATACATGCACAACACATGCTGAATTGCTTATTTTCTCAGAGGGAGTGGCTGACAAGGGAGGAAGGGAATGGATCTGAAAATCAACGTTTTAAAATTAAATGTTTCATAAGATGTCCAGGCTTTGGGGCTCAGAGATTCACCTTGCCCTAATGGCAAATTCGAAGGGGGTATGAGAGAAGATATGGGAGAGAGTGGATTGGATGAGGGGATTATCCAGTGGGACTGCTATTCTGGGGTGGTGGGTAGGGAAAAAATGGGGGAAAATTGTAACTCAAAATTTGGTGGAAATGAATTATGTAAACCAGAAGTTAATAAAGCATTTGTTTAATAAAAAAAACTATTAAACTAATAAATAAAACAAAGAACTGGTTTTTTGAAAAAAAAAACCCCACAATAAAATAGAAAAACCTTTGGTTAATTTGATTTAAATGAAGAAAAAAAAACAAAACCAATTACCAGCATTAAAAATGAAAAAGCTAAATTCACCATAAATGAAGAGAAAATCAAAACAGTAATTAGGAACTATTTTTCCCAACTGTGTGCCAATAAATTTGACAATGTCAGTGAAATGGATGAATTTTTACAAAAATATAAATTCCCCAGATTAGAAGATGAGGAAATAAAATATTTAAACAGCCCCATTTCAGAAAAATAAATTGAACAATTCATCAATGAACTTCCTAAGAAAAAATTCTCCAGCATCAGATGGATTTGCAAATGAATTCTATCAAACATTTAAAGAACAACTAATTCTAATGCTATATAAACTATTTGTGAAAATATACTAAAAGGAGTCGTACCAGATTCTTTTTATGATGCAAATATGGGGCAGATGCCTAAACAGGGAAGAGACAAAACAGAGAAAAATAATGATAGACTAATTTACCTGAAGATTATAGATGCAATAATTTAAAATAAAACATTAGCAAAAAGATTACAGAAACATATCTTGAGGATAATACACAATGACCAGGTAGGAGTTATACCAGGAATATAGAACTGGTTCAATATAAGGAAAGCTATCAGCATAATTCACCTTATCAACAAAAAAACTAGCAGAAACCATATGATTATCTCAATATGTGCAGAAAAAGCATTTCACAAAATACAATACCTATTCCTATTAAAAACACTAGAGAGGAATCAATGGCATCTTTCTGAAACCACCAGAAAACATTATATGTAATGGGGATAAGCCAAAAGCATTTCCACTAATATTGGGAATGAAACAAGGATGTTCACTTTCACCACTGTTATTCAATATTGTACTAGAAATGTTAGCTATCGCAGTAAGAGAAGAAAAAGAAATCAAGACAATTAGCCTAGGAAAAAATGAAACAAAGCTACCACCCTTTGCAGATGATGTGATGGCATACTTAGAGAATCCTAAAGAATTAAGTAAAAAACTACTTGAAATAAACAAATTCAACAAAGTTGCAAGATAAAAAAATAAACCTACACAAACCATCTGCATTTTTATATATTCCTAACAAAGTCCAACTGCAAAAGATAGAGAAATTCCATTTATAGTTACTGTAGATATTATAAATTATGTGGGGTCTACCTGCTCAAACAAACCCAGGAAATATATGAACATAATTACAAAACACTTTTCACACAAATAAAGTCAGACATAAATAATTGGAAAAATATCAGTTAGTCATGGGTAGGCTGAGCTAATATAATAAAAATGACAATTTTACCTAAATTAAATTACTCAGTGTCATACCTATCAAATAATAGAAATTATTTTATAGAACTAGAAAAAACAATAATAAAATTTGTCTAGAAGACCAAAAGGCCCAGAATATGAAGGGAATTAATGGGTACATGATTTGAACATAAAGGTTGATACTATAAGCAAACTAGCAAAGCAAGGAATAGTTTACCTGTCAGATCTATGGAGAAGGGAAGAATTTATGACCAAACAACATAGAGAACATTATGAAATGCAATATGGATGATTTTGATTTCATTAAATTGAACAATGTTTGCACAAAGCCAATTCAGCCAAGATAAGAAAGGAAGCAGAAAGGTGGGAAACAATTTTTACAGTCAGTATCTCTGATAAAGACCTCGTTTCTAAAATATATAGAGAACTGAAGTCAAATTTGAAAGAAAACAAGTCATTCCCCAATGATTAAATTATTGAAGGATATGAACAGGGAAATTTTAGAAAAAGAAATTAAAGCTATCTATAGTTAAATGAAAAAAATGCTCTAAACCACTATTGATAAGGGAAATGAAAATCAAAAAGCCTCTGAGTTACCACATCACAAAAGACAAATGTTGGAGAAGATGTGGGAAAACTTGAACACTAATGCATTGTTGGTGGAGTCATGAACTGATCCAACAATTCTGGAGCGTAATTTGGTACTATGCTCAAAGGGCTATACAATTGTTCATACCCTTTGACCTAGCAATACTATTTTTAAGCCTGTATCCCAAAGAGATCATAAAAACAGGAAAAGGAGTCACATGTACAAAAATACTTATAGCAGCTATTTTTGTGGTAGCTAAGAACTGGAAATTGAGGGTCTGCCCATAAGTTGGGGAACGGCTGAACAAGTCGTGGTATATAAATGTAATGGAATACTATTGTGCTGTAAGAAATGATGAGCAGGCAGAATTCAGAAAAATCTGGAAAGACTTACATGAACTGATGTTGAGTGAAGTGAGTAGGACCAGGAGAACATTATACACAGTAACAGCCCCATTGTGAGATAACTGACTTTGATTTAGCACTTCTTGCCAATGCAAGAATCTAAGACAATTCCAAGACTCGTGATGGAAAACGCCATCCACACCCAGAGGTAGAACTCTTGAGTCTGAATGCAGATGGAAGCATACTACTTGATCCCTTTATTTGGTTGTTTAGTTTTGTTTCTCATTTCTTATAGATGCTCCCACTGGTTCTAATTCTTTTTTACATCATAACTAGTTTGAAAATATGTTTAATATGATTATATAAATAGAGCATATATCAGATTGCATGCAATCTTGGGGAGGAGGAAGGTGAAGAAGGAGGAGAAAATCTAAAACTCAAAATCTTATGGAAGTGAATACTGAAAATTAAAAATAAATTAATAAGTTATTTTTTTCCCAAAGGAATAGGAAACACATTTTATTGACTTCCATACATTTTAAAGAGGATTTAAGACAGTTAAATGTTATATATCCATGTTTATGTGACTAAACATTTTTTATGCTAGGAAGCAAGCATTTACTGAGCATCAAAGTACATATGTCATGGGTTTACTTTTAATAAGTTATTAAAAGAAAGAAATGTTGCTTCTCTTTCTTTCCTCCTGTGTGAACCATATCAAATATTTGTTAAGAGCCTGTTATTATTTCTGAAGTTTTATTCATTCTTCCTTTTGGTCTTAGGATCCTTTCTGGTGGCTTGTTTGCTTGGGCTTTTACTGATTTTTCTTTTTGTGACTCTTTTATGGCTAGTCTCTTTTGTGTAATCTCCCATAACTCACTTTCTGACCTCTCTTACTTTTCTAGACTGTAAATCTACCTCAGCTACTGTAAGGTTTACTAACTTGAGTTTTATAATATCTGAGTAACATCTAGCTGGAGAGTCCTGGCCTCATCCGGGTTTTAATCCCTTTTTGGGTTGAGCACAAATTTCATGCTGATACCATTTTGGAGTCCTCATTCTGCTCTTCTCCTTTCCTTCATGTTTCTGAGTTGTCAGTGTCTACCATTTATCATGGGAAGGGAAAAGAAGGTATTTTTGAGTAGAGTTACTGTGTCGGCAGAGCATCATTAATAGCAATTCTAGTACTTTAGGTGATTTCTTTCTTTCCTTTTTTAGAAATGAAAAAAAACACACAACAAATAAAACTTAGGCACCTACCTGCCAAAGCTCAATCCAATAATTTTTCACACACTCAGTTCTGGGAAGTTCAAATGAAATGTTTGCAGTTGTGTTACTCACAGAGAGAACAACAGGAGGTATTGGACTTGAGAATGTAGTTGCTGAAACTTTTAAACTGCTACTGAAACTACCACCAACTGGTGGAAAGCTGAGTACCTAGAAGAAAACAAATGAACAAATATCTAATGTTGAGTTTCGTATCAACATAAAAATATATATCAAAATTCCTCTGAAAGATAATCAATTGCTAGAATTATCCTTGCACTTCAGAATTTTTTTTTTAAATCAAGTTTGGAACTGATGTTGAATTCTGTTCTCTCATTACTACCCCAGGGTTTTTATTTAAACATTTTAATCGCCACAATTGGTTGAGAAATTCAAATGCTATATGCTCTTGCACTCTCTGCAATCTCCCTCCCAGGTGCTAGGTGCCATGGAAAGCTGCCTCATTGAACGGCAGAAGAAATTTATCACTACTTCAAAGCAATTATAATCTTTTCCTCTGGGAAATGATATCTTGAGAGAGAGAGAGAGAGAGAGAGAGAGAGAGAGAGAGAGAGAGAGAGAGATAGGAAGGCTGTTACAGATTTAGAGAAACTGTCCCTTCCCAACTCTCCAGCATCCAATGGTCATAGCACTTCACATTTTCTTTGCATGAAAGGGAAAAGCTCATCTGCTTTCACATGAGCATTATAATCTTGTCTAGCAATCACTCTTGCTAAGGGAAAGAACTGTATTCTTTCATTCATCCAACAATTACTAGTTAAACACTTACTAAGTGTAAGACAGCATTTTAAGCAGTGAGGGAGATGTAAAGAAACAAGGGACTCTCCTCACGAAATTCGTGATCTACTACATGTAATATATGATAGTATGACTGGCAAGAGACCTTAGATATCATCTAGGTATTTTACAGATGAGAAACTGAGGTTCAGTGAGCTATGCCTTGATCAATTAAGTGTCTTTTACCATAGGTAGTTAATGGCAGTGAGGATTTGAACTCATTCCCTCTGACTCCAAATCCAGCACTTTTCCCACTTTATCATGATACTACTTTAATGATAATACTATACAACTTTGCATGATATCACAAAAGTGGTCTAGTTCTATCATAACATGTGGTATGATATAAAGACAGAGTATATCTATAACATGAAAACTATAAAAGACAGGATTGTGTGGAGGAATGAAAACTAGCCTAGGTATCAGAGAAAACTGGGCTTATTAGGTCTCGACTCACTTCTGAGACATACTTAGTTTTGTAACTAGGGGCAAGTCCCTTAACCTCTAAATGCCCTCAGGCAACTGTCTATGATTATAGATTTCTTTTTAAAAAATCCATTCTACTTAATTTCCCACTTTCTTCTCATCACCACTAACAAAAAAAGAAAAAGAAAAGCATTACAAATATGTATAGACAAGTAAAATAAATTCCCACATTAGAAATGCCCAAGAAATTTATTATGCTTCAATTTGCACTAAGTACTATAAATTTTTTTTGAAGTCACCATTATGTTTTGGTCTAACAACTTTCCTCATTGAGAATTCTCTTAAATAAATCAAAGTATGCATGTAGGCATATATGTACATATATGTGTATATAACATACATATATAAAACATGAAAAGAGCTATTAAGTCCTATGTGAGGTGTGAGGAGGGAAGTAAAATGAAAAACATAAATACCACTCGTAATAAAAATTGAACAAAGCAATAATTGATCTAGATTTTGCCCTAGCATCTTTTTTAAAGCAGGAGCTGCTTGAAAGTCTGAGGGAGGGCAGAGAAAAGTGAACCACTATTCATCTGGTTTTTCCCAGATGCTGAATGTATGTGATCATGTACTCTAGTATATAAATACATTGTAAGTATTTACTTTGTGTTGGAGAGATTCTGTTTTAAGAGTTGAAGCTTGGAAACTATTTCTCAGCCTTGTGATTTCAGGAATAGGTAGGTTAGTGAAGACATTTTTGAATGCATATATATACATATGTATATACATATATGCACATATATGTGTATATATGTATACACACATATATGTATGTTTATATGGGTGTGTCTGTCTGTATGTATATGTATATACTGAAGATAAGTAATTGGTCTGTGTCTAGTTAACAAAACATATGATTAATGATATCCTAGGGTATTGAAAAGTCCCACTTAGTCTTGCTTCCAGCAGAGCAGCACTCTAGTTAAAATAATAATTTTCTTAGGAGATAGCCTTAAAATTCAAACCTTACTCTTAAATACAGGAAAAGATAATAAATCTTCCAATCTCCTTACATGAATTTTCTTCTGGTATGGGGTACAGTCACTTATAATTTCTTTCATCAATTGTGGCACATTCAGAAAAAAAAATTGTCTTTAGCAATATAAGATTTAGAAAACACCTTTGAAGTATAGGAATTATTATGATAATAGTCACCACACCCAGATTCTTATACCCTGTAATTTGAAATAGTTTAGACCGAAAGTTTGTGGTAATGTTTCACTTTAAACAGAGAAGAGAAATCAATAGAGGGAATTTAATTTAGAGAATTTTCTATAAAGTCACAAAATATATAGATAGATAAGTCCTTTTCCTAAGAGAAGAGTGCTTTGTTAGTCATTATAGATAAAAGCATAAGAAATCAAACATTTTATCACAGAAAACACCTGGACTAGATAGGATTCTGTTCTTAAAAAAAAAAAAAAAGTAAAAAGCACAGCTCTCAAAAGTTAAAATGAAATTACTTTAAAAGTTAAAAAAAATTAAACCCTGAGAAGAATCAAATTGTTTTTGTTTCATAGAAAAAATATTTTAATAGATTGATAATATGATTTGAAAGAAAATAAGAGATCTATTTACAAAGAAAATCTAAATTAAATTTTGTCTGAGATTAATTTGTTTTATCTTACAACTTTATGGAGGAAGCCAGATGGCTCAGTGAATTGGATTCTGGGTCTGGAGTCAGGAAGATGTGAGTTCAAATCTGGCATCAGGTATGACCTTGGACAAGTCACTTAATCTGCCTCAGTTTCCTCATCTATAAAATGAGCTGGAGACAGAAATGGCAAACCACTCCAGTGTCTTTGCAAAGAAAACCCCAAATGGAATCATGAAGAGTCAGATATGACTGAAAAAAGACTGAACAACAATAAAAAGTGCCAGGTCTTAATAGGGGAAAAGGAAATGGCAAACCTTGCCATTTCTTTGCAAAGAAAGCACCATGGACAGCGTTGGCATGCTCTGTATGGTCCCTGGGGTCATGAAGAGATAGGGATGGTTGAATAACAACTTATTAATAATATCATCATTAATAACAAGTCTATTAATCACCACACAAGAAAGATGTAATATGGGGTATTAAAAAAATCTTAGGGTATTAGACTTTTGGGATACGTTATATTCAGTGAATAGAATAATGAGTTAAAAATAAAATGAAACAAAACAACAACAAAAACCCATGGATAAATATTGTTGTTTGCTGATCTAAGGAACATATAGACAGTTTTTTTTTTTAAAGTTCATCCAATACAATAGAAGAAAATTTTTCATTTTTACAGACTTTAGGCCAGTGACCCAGGTGAAAAGAAAGAAATGAAACAAAGCTTCCTTGATGGAAGAATAAAGGTTTTCTCATCATTCCTTGGTAAGCTTTGAGCCATATATATAATGTGATTTATTTTCTGGGAAAAGAAAGGCTCCAGATAAAAGCCACTCAGTCAGTGGCAAAAATAAGACTGGGATACTAGAAATTTCAGGTAGAAAATCATCCAGATATGTAGAATTATGAATACTCATAATACATATGTGCTTAGGGGAAGAAGAGATCCAGGCAATTCTAGTTCCTCACAGGACTTGGTGCAAATCACGGAGAATAGTAATGATAATTTTCCTAACTGGCTAGGCCCACATCTCGTGAAAGAAATTTCTAAAATGATCTCAGATCAAGATATTCAGTTGCTTAACATGCTAATACAGAATACTGTGGTAAGAAATAGCATCAAATCAATAAAAGATTTGATCAGCACAGAAATATATAGTAAGGGAGCAGAAAAAATATTGAACTTCATTCCTGAATAGGTAAAGTTTCAGTTCTCTTTTCCCCAGAGTACTTTGAGAAAAGACTTCAATTATAAGATAAATAGTTCCAATTGGGAAGTCACTGGTAAAGTTTCTCTCTGCTTCCAGTTGGAGGGGGTTGGATTCATCTATGCAGATAAACTTGTCATTGCTGTTTGAATACTACTTTTCACATCTGCAGGCAATCCCTCAGGTTCCTATCTTCTATGCAGCTCTCAATCATGACTGCTCATCGCAGATGTCTAAGTGTTTGAGAGCTTGAGTCTCATCTCCCTGTTCCTGGTCATGACAACCAATAAGAACTTAACCCTTTCATCTTCTTAGAGATATTTTTTGAAAAGCTCTAGATCTGACATAGAAGAGTAGATGAGGAACATGGGACTCTGGAGAAAAGATTACTTAGGGGAGTACATGATAACTGTCTTTAAATTTATGAAGGTCTGACACATGGAAGAAATATGAGAATTCTCCCTTGCTCCAGAGGTTAACATTTCAAAGAAGACAACTCAATTAGAAAGAAAAACTTCCTACTAATTAGAGATTCCCAAAGCTTCCCAAAGATTCTAGTGTGTTTCTGTTTGCTGGAAATAAGAGGCTTAAGAGAATTTGATTTGGATGTTATAGAGGGAGTATATAGGCATTTTGTACTACATGGTCTCTGAGGACCCCACCAACTCAGAAATTCTAGGATTCTATGAAAATTAGCACAATATGTCCTCCTCTCTACCTCAAAATGTTGTTGTGAATATTTCATTCTATTCAATTCAGCAAGTATTTATTAAACATCTTACTATGTACCAAAGACTATGCATTGAGAAGGGTACAAAAAAAATGCCTGTGGGGGTGGCTAGGTGGCGCAGTGAGTAGAGCATCAGCCCTGGAATCAGAAGGACCTGAGTTTGGATCTGGCCTCAGACACTTAACGCACACGCAAACAAAAAACCTAGCTGTGTGACCTTGGGCAAGTTACTTAACCCCAATTGCCCTCCAAAAAGCAAAAAAAAAAATGCCTGTGCCTTGTACTATATACGGGAGGTAGGGCAGGGGAAATAGAGAAGCACAAATAAATATGCAACTAATGATACTGAGTCTCTCCAACTCTAGGCTTATATAGGATGACTGACCTCAGGTTAGTTTGTCTTTGGTTCATTATATTCCCATACAAAGTTTACTCTGGAAAATATTCAAACATACTTTTGTCTAGATTTCCACAATTGTGAAAAATGGAATCCTCAACTCAAAAAGAAGGCCTCAAGGTTGAAAAGGTTATGACTTTGGAGAAACACTATTTTGGGCTAATCACTCCACATTTTGGGCCTCAGTTTCTTTATCTGCAAATTGAGTGAGTTGGACTAGATAGTCTCTAAGTTCCTTTACTATTCTAGATTTGTGTAATCCTAAAGTTAAAAAAAGACATACCATGTAGAACTTTTCTTTCATAGGAAATTAAGAAGGCATAAAAGAATCACAAGAGCCCAGAAACATATACAAAGCACTTAAAATAATCACAGCAGCACATAAACTCTTTCCAGAAGGCAAACATACTCTGGGACTTCTGGATAAACAAATCCTTTTTCATCAGTCATAAACAGCAAATCGTTCATGGTTTACAGTTAGTTCTGGTACAATGCAACTTATGTGTTCCCCCAAATCACCATGCTATGCAAAATCATTCAATAAAAAACAGAAAGCTTATGGGTAAAATGTGGTTAATGGCAAAATGTTCAAAAATTTCATCCATGACACATAAAAAAATAGGTAAAATGGTACCATAGCTGTATATATGCTAAGTGGTTAAGGAATATATAACCACTACAAAACTTAGAGGCTGAATCCATAGGTTAAGACTGCATTCTGGCTTGAAAAAGCAAGTTGCCAGGCTCTTGCAGGTTAGACCATATTGGAATAGGTAGAGTGAGGGTAGGTAGGTTGACAACAGCTCTTCTAGATCACAGTCCCCACACACCAGAAGGTATATGATAAATATGGAACTTTACCTTGACAAAGACCTGAAATTTACTTGTAGAAGTGGGTACAGTAATGCCTGCAGAGTAGGGATTATTGCAAAGTAATTTAGTTTTCTGAATTTCCTTTGCTTTTCTGAGAGGAGAAATTGGGCAGAAGCAAACTTGAAATTCATGTTATGTTCAAAATGTTCTCTAATTTATTAATCATGTTGGAACAAATCTACATTTTTGAAACACACATTATAAAAGAAGTGACTGTGGCAGCAGAAAACAAAATACATTTCCTTCCATCTCATAGCTCTCATTCTTCTTCTTTATTTTTTGCCTTTTTTTTTTTGGAGGGCAATTGGGGTCAAGTGACTTGCCCAAGGTCACATGGCTAGTTTTTATGTTAAGTGTCTGAGGCCACCTTTGAACTCAGGTCCTCCTGAGTCCAGGGGCAATGCTCTATTCACTGTGCCACCTAGCCGCTCCACGGCTATCATTCTTTATTGCCTTTGCCTTTCAGCAACTCTCTTATTTCTACAAGAAGCATGTTTCTTTCTCTATAAGACCTGAGTTTTGAATTTTTGCATTTGGGGTTACTCAAGCTAATTTCCATGACTGGCACTGGTCAAGAAATCTTCCTTCCATGTAAGAAGGTTAGATAACAGTTTTGTGCTGCCTAAGAAAATTCATTCCCCCTTCTGCTATACAATAGTTTCAGGAAGACTGTCCATAATCTTTTAGTTTACATAGGTATATGAACCCATATTTTATATACCCATTTATCTGTGTGTATGATGCATTCTATATTAAAATAATATATAATATTGTATATTATGTGTGTATATTATTTATAGATGCATATATACATACAATACTGATATATTTACTGTGTATATATATGTAGTACGTGTGTATAAATACATACATATAGATAGTTATAACTATGAATATAGGGTTATCAATCATCTGTTTCTACAGGAATTTTCTCAGAAATTTCCTATAGTATGCAAAAGGGAAAATATATTATCAACTCCAAGATTGTACTTTTAGGAGACTGTTGCTTTAAAAAGCTAAAATCCACAATAAAAATTTTTATTACTTAAATTCATTTTTAAGGTATTTATAGGATCTTAAATGACATTTACAAGGCTCTTTTTAAAAAAGTGCTTCTTGTGTATAATAGTTTCAAACTGAGTTGATCAGGACACCACTGATCAATTGATTCTCACTCTTCTTCCAGTCAATGAAATTACAGGAGGGACAGTTAACAGAAACAATGAAATGCCGAGGCCTTAAATTCAGTCTAAAGAAAAGGATATACATCCCCTTATAAGGTGAGGAGGCTATTGATCAAAACTGATGGTCTTTGAGGGCAGTAAGCAATTGCAGGACCAAATATCATCCATGTCCCTGTTGGCCCTTTAAATTGCAAGGCACCCTCCCTAGTAGGTGGCAGCTATGGCAACAGATAGCTCTGAAGACCACTGTGAACTCAAGAACAGAACCAGCCCTGGAGATCAAGAGTTGAGCTGCAGAAAGGAACCCAGATGACTGATCTGCATAGCAAAAACACAGAATCCCCGTCATCATCATAACACTAGTAATAAATACAAATATTTATATAGTGCTTATCCCAGTCACTGTGTTAAGTGTTTTTACAATTACTTACTCATTTGATCTATATAACAAACCTGGGAAGCAAGGTAATATTAAGTCCATTTTATAGATGATGAAACTGAGGCAAATAGAGGTTGAGTGACTTGACCAGAGTTAAGCAGCTAGTTAAAACCTCAATGTTCTGAGGCCAGCTCTGAACTCAGGTCTTCCTAACTCCAGGTCCAGTGCTATATCCACCATGCCACTTAGCCCTTAGGATAATAATATGAGGACTCTTAAGAAAAGGAATGACATCCATCAGTGTCCTAAAAAGTAGAAAGTTTGAATTTCCATGACCACAGGTGTTATTTAAGCATATTTTTCCTTATTATCATACTGGCTTATTAATCTGTCTACTTTTCCCATTTGTGATAGATAGATAGATAGATATAGATATAGATATATAGATAGATAGATAGATAGATAGATAGATAGATAGATAGATAGATAGATATGGGAGAGTTTCTTTCCAGCATATAGAGAGATTTTGAAGTCATTTTTTTGGTGATGCCACCTCAGTAAATGCTTTTTTTTGAGCTAATAATTGCCTCTACTGTCTGATGATTAAAGGCAAGCACAATGATGAAGACATATGGAATAGTTTTAGAAATGTAAACCATCAAAAGTAGTTGCCCTATTGGGAATGCAACTTGTACGGGAGTGGTACTTATATCAAGATCATACAAGATTCTTTGAAAGATACACCAAGAGAAAACAGTTGGACAATTCCTTGATTATTAACTTGAATGATTCCTAAAATAGGGGGGAATATGTGCTTAACATAGGAGATTTGTAGCATAGAATCCAAATGAAAAAGGAATTCTTTTTTTTTAAGTTCCAATTGTGCTTATTTTATTTAATCTCCCCCCCCCTTCTGAATCTATTTACTTATTTACTTACAGTTTACAATATTCAGTTCCACAATCCCTTGAGCTCCAAATTTTCTCCTCCTCCCTCTTTTCCCCCATGGCCTCATGCAATCACATATAAGTTCTACAAATACCTTCACATTAAACATTACTCAAGTTGTAAAGAAGAATTATAATCAATGAAGTGAATAACAAGAAAGGAGCAAAACAAAACAAAAAAGAAAGAGGGCAAATAGTTTGCTTCAATCTGCATTCAGACTCTAGTTCTTTCTTTGGATGTGGATAGCCCCTAAAAAGGGAATTCTTTAGAGATAATGAGGTACTACAGATTTTCCTTTTGGTAGCTGACACTGTATTGAGAGCATCTAGCCTGGGGATACCCCATAGTCTCCTAAATGAGATGTATAACCACTTAAAGGATTCGTGTTTAATTATTTACCCTCCCCCCCACAAAAGAATATGAAGACTATTGTTTAGAATGACATGAAACACCAACAGAAAACTTGTTCTTATGTTTAGATGATAGAGCACTGGATCTGGCATCAGGAACTTAAGTTCAAATCCGGCATCAGACAATAGTTCTATGATCTTGGGCAAGTCAGTTAACCTCTGTTTGCTTCAGTCCCCTCATTTGTAATATAGGGATAATAATAGGACCCATTTCCTAGGGTTGTGGTAAGGAAAATATGAATTAGTATCTGTGAAGCACTTTAAAAACTATGTAAATGATTGCATTATGATGATGATGACATATATGTATACATATATGTATGTGTAATGCTATACAACTAGTATATATGTGTATATACATCATACACACAGTATATATACACTATACATGCAGTGTGTGCAAATATATATAAACATATGTGTACATGTATATGTGTGTATATACATATATGTACACATTATATGGGTGCATGTATCCAAAAGATGGCCATTCACATACTATGACACATTAAAAAAAAGTAATTTTGTCAAAGAAAAGAAAAAACAGATGTCATCAGGAAGATTTATAACTATAAAAGGGGATGGGCTGTTAATGAAATGAGATTCAGTTGACAATCAAATGATATTCACGATATTCAAAAGATTTAGAAATGCCAGAAGGTTGGATTTGCTCCCTATGGAGGACTTCTAGGAGGACCACAAGAGTTGAACCTGATGGACAGACATGGAAAGGTTGTGATTTAGACACTACTGGGAGAACACCCATCAATTAAATCATGCATCCATCAAAGCATACTAAAACATAATATTCTTTATAAACAACTGCTTGCCATTTCATTTTTGCCATATTAATTAAATTCAAGAACTCTTATTAAGTGCTTAATAGTCTATTTGGGAAGATAGGTTCAATACATAGATCATATATATAGAAGGAGTGTTCAGACATGTCTCAGAAGGAATCAGATTATCCCCTTCTCCTTTCATTTGACAAAGTGTGAATTCCCTGGACAACATAAGATGTTTTTTCCTGTATTCGGTCCTCATTGCATTATTGTTTCAAGTTCATAGATTAATTCACATTTCTGAGCTATAAACTTGGGTCTGAGCTTTCAAAAGGAGATCAGACTCACAGAGGAGAGTTTGAAAGAAGTAAAAAGTAAGTTTAAAGTCAGACACAAAGCTGAATTTGATTCCTCACACATCCATACAGCACCTCACGGAATATATATATGTAAATCAAGGAACAGATCCGGTGGAAACCTAGACCAATGGGAAGTCAGAGAAACAAAGTTATGTAGAGAAACAGTTTAATGGAGATTCAGAGAAAGAGACACATACAGCTGAACTTGGAGAGAGGACAGTACACTCTATGCTCTACCCAATCTCCAAGAAGAGATAGGAGGTTCATCAGGAAATAAGGAAGAGACTTACCAAAGAAAATCAGGCAAATGGCCCCAGCCTGGAAGTACAAACCTGGCCCATGGCCCTCTTTGAGCCCCATAAATGGCAGTGTAATTGCTTTCCAGGGTCCTAGGGAAAGTTGGCCCACCATTCTCTTGCAAACAACTCAAACCTCTTGTTCTTTCTTGTTGGGGAGAGGGCATACAATATCAGAGTATATATCTGCAGGATTATATGATTCTCTGGCAGAGAGTATTCTGCCAGACAGTTGACATTTCAGGACTACTTAGTTTAATTAGCATATGGATAATAGTAATCTTTTGACTCTAACACTAAGGAGTCAGATTCACTTCAGGGTTACCTCTCAAAATTTCTGGTTTATATCTCCAAACAGCATCCTCTGAGATCCAGGACTTAGCACATAGTTTGTGCTTTAAAATGTTTGTTGACTGACAAATTGGGGACATCAGAATGTGCCTCACCCATTCCCTAAAACGATCCTCCACTTTCATATCAGGACAAAGCATTAAATATAGGAAAGACTTAATTTGAGCTGACAAAAATTGCAAAGAACTTCCACCAAATTTGGCCAGGGAAACTCCACTTCTTTTTATGTAGAACTTCTAAATTCTCCTAATCTTAAAGAAATACAGAACTAATTTAGATTCAGTTCTTACTTAGCATTAATAAATAACTCAAGATCATCCCAAATCCCCACCTAAAGCCCTTTGTTTGGAGGGCCTCCCTATAATCTTTGCAATTTATAGTGCTCCCCCAAGTGAGCCCTTCATAAGAATAAATAAATTCGTGTTCATTAGGAAATTCCAAGAGGATCTTCCATCAGCTGGGTCAATGCTGCCAAGGGATGTGCCACTGAAAAACAATACTTCATCCTTCTTTCTTCAACTCCTTCCTATGACAGGTCTGTCTTTGCTGGGGGATTGGAGGTGGACAGGGACTGGATGTATATACTTCAGTCTAATTCAAGATCCTTATGTACCTGCATCTCTCTGATTCCCTGTTCCAGTTTGTATTTCCCACTTCCAATCATTTCAGGAAGCATTGTTTCCTTGATGTGTTATTAGAGTAACAGTTTTTAAAGATACTGATTATGTTGTTTTTCATTGTTGTATACAGAGGACCTAGGACAATGTATTGCACAGAACAAGAACCCAAGAAACACTATTTTACTTGGTGAACTGTGTGGCTATATTTTCAGATTTAAATTAAAATTATGACTCATCAAAATAATGTTACTCTAAATAAGATGCTAATTAAATTTTAAAGATTCTTCTCTCTATTAATCACTCATATTTATGGAATGACTTACGGCCCAAAGCCAGATCACTTCTAAAGATTTTTACTTAAAAATTACAAACATACATGTATAATTTAGCATGTAACTATGTTTTATATATAGCATACATAAGTATAGACTTATAATAATGCACATATGTATTTATACAAAGTTATACACATATATCATACCTATTCACCACAGGATTATTCTGAAGGTTAAATAAGACTTCATATGTAATATTCTTTGCACATTTAAAGTACTCTATAAATGTTAAATATTATTAATAAATATAGGAATACATGTCCATATACAATATAAACAGATCTTTGAAAATTAGGTAAACTTATTTGAAAAATAACTATTTCCGAACATTATGACTGCAAATATTACATTGTGACATATCATATACTCTCCTGAATAGAAACAAAAATGGGAACTTTAGGTTGGAATTCTTCATTTTTCCACATTTTATATAAATTAATCCTATGGACACTGATGTCAAGAATAGGGAGCCATTAAAATTACGAATACATGAAGAAGAAGTAAAATCAATTAAATTAGATGAAAAAATTTTAAATGTCTTTCGAATTTAATAATTTAGTAAGAACATTGTTTTACTCATCTGCAGATTGTAAGCACATTAAAAGCATTCAATTTTCTTCTGATTTTAGTGGTCATACAAAACTGCTTTCAAACAAGACTTGGAATATGCAACTGTGCCAAAAGTAAAATCTAGAAATGGAGTAATATTTAAATGTTTGTTTCTTTGTTGTGTTAGTATTTTTTCTGTTTTTTATGGTAATTTTGTCAAAAGATAATTTAAAATCACTTTATAAGGTGCTAAAATGCTCTGTAAATTGCAATGGCATTATTTAATTGCCTTTACCCTCATTTTATTTTTCACCCATGTTCTTCTCTTTCCCTACTTTTACTCTTCATTTTGTCATCATAATTTCAAGGCTAGGCTGTAAAACATTTACCTATAAATGTGCTTGGCATTAACCTCCCTCTAATGCATTCAAATTAAAGATGAGAAATAAATCTATTGGTGACAAACAAATTCTAGTGATGGTTCAATGCACTTCCTTCTTTTGGATATATAGCCTCCACCTATTTTAACATTTCTCACCAGACGGCAGTGGAAAGAGCATGGTAGCAGGAAGCTCCATGGCACTTTGCTTGAGTCCTGACTCTAGCACTTCCTAAATGACCTTGAAAAATTCAGTCAGTCAACCAGTCAATAAACATTTATTAAGCACCTACTATGTGCCAGCACTGTGCTAAGCACTGGGAAAACAAAGAATATCATATAACAGTCCCTGCTTTTAAGGAACTCACAATTTAATGGAAGAGACAACATGCAACATGTATAAATAGCTATATGCAAGATAAATTAGAACTCAGTCTCTATGAATTTCCCTCTATATAACTATAATATGGAGATTTTATATGATTCAATTTGATAAACATTTATTAAAGTACTTTTATGCCAGGAATTCCATTAAGTATGGGGATAGAAACACAAAGACACAATGAAACATTCACTTCCCTTCAGGAGTTAATATTTTACTAGATTATTTCCATCCTGCCTATGTCACAGGATTATGTGAAACCATTTGAACAGTGTAAAATGTAATAAAATGCTAGTTATTATCAATCAATTGATAAGCATTTAAGTAGTTATTATGTGCCTGGCACTATGAATGAATGAATGAATGAATGAATGAATGAATGAATGAAAACATTACATATTGTTAACACAGGAACACACATTTAAATATTTTTGGGGCCAGGGAAAGCCAGCTAGTCCAGACTACTCACTTTACAGGCAAAAGAGGAGTAAAACCTAATTATGTGCTGGAAAAAGATTATAAAGGGGGAAGAGACAAGAAGAGGCACAAAGACATATTGCAGTAGAGGGGAAGAAGGGAGGGTGATGAGCATTGTTTGAACTTTACTCTCACCAAAATTGGCTTAAAGAGGGAATAACATAGTCAGGTATAGAAATCTAACTTGCCTTATAGGCAGTTAGAGGTGAAAGGGGAAAAAAGGGAGGGAGGGATAGAAGGGAGAGAAAAAGTACTAAGAGAAAAGGGAAAGAAAAGGGAGGGGGGATAGAAGGGAGAGAAAAAGTACTAAGGGAAAAGGGAAAGAAAAGGGGGGTGCTAATAGAAGGGAGGGGAGATTGAGGGAAGTGGGGGTCAAAAGCAAAACACTAGTGAGAAAGGAAAGGGAGAAAGGAGACAATGGGCAGGGGGATAGGATGGAGAGAAAGGCACAAAGTCACTCTTTTTTCTTTCTTTTTTTTTCCAGAGCTAAGAAATACATTTTATGAGTAAATTGCAGGAGTTATCTGCCAAGGGAAAAATAATAAGAAGATTTCCGCCATTAAACTTTTCATACCAATTAGATGTCAAAGTGGAGGAAGAGTATCTGTGCCCCTAATCCTATAGAAACTGCATGGGGGAGACATCAAGAACTATTCAATTCCTTCTTGTTTGTCTTTGATAGGTGCTGGGAATTGCTTCTCCAACAAGGAGAGCTTGCTGATCAGATTTGTGATCCCCTTAGTGAAAGTTTCCTGTGGGCTGTAATCAGGGTTGGTCTGTTCAGGAATGATGGTTTGGTGTTCCAGTGGGTGGGGGACTTTATAGCCTACAAACAGCACCTAAGCATCATCAGTAACCAACTTGATGATGTTTCCTAGAACATGGTCCTTATTGTGGGTGGTGAACAAACAGGCATTGGGAACTTTGGTGTCTTTTTTAATGGTAAATTTCTCTTCCTCAAAGATTCAAAGATTGGGGGTGCATTCATCCTGTGCTGCTGATGCTACCTCAAGTCTTCATACATACATACACACATATAAATATATATATATATATATACATACATACACACATATAAATATATATATACACACATATAAATATATATATAACACATTTCTTTACTCCACCTTATTCATATATATATATATAAAACTTCTTTATTTTGCCTTAATAAACTTTATACTCTGAATGCTTTTACACTGTACAAAATATTCACTTTGCTAAATAAACAAGACATAAAACATTATTACAAACAGCATTTACACCCCAAAGGACCTTCTTGGTCTATGCAGGGGTTGCTCCTGAGATCCCATGTACCCTATAGCACAGAGCATGCCATTTGGGGCTAAGATAGGCAAAAGGCTTAGGTACAACATGATGACGGGAGGGGGGAGAGAGGGTCCCAGTACCCAGTTCCCAGGGAAACAGACCTCAAGCTCATGGGTTAGAGACTAAACCAAGGCAGTGGAGCTGGTAAGAAGGGATGAAGTGGACTGCCCAAAGCTAGAGAGAGGAACAGAGGTAGGTGCTGAAGTGAGGAAGGCTGAAAGGAGCAGGTAAGCAAAGGCACTGTGAGAAACATTTTTGAGACAAGAGCCTCTGGTAATGGGCTAAATTACAGACATCTTTATTATTTAATTTCTAGCACCTAGCAACGACAGGCTTGGCTCAACCAATAGAGCAACAGGCCCTGAAAGATTGTGAATGTGAATGAGATGAACTCCCATAAAACAGAAGCAAACAGCAGAATGGATTAAAAATCCTAACCCCACAGTATATTGTTTATAATACATTTGAAATAGAGGGATACACACAGGGTAAAGGTAAAAGGCTAGAGGAGAATATATTATGCCTCATCTGAAGTAAAAGTAAAAACAAAAGCAGTTATAGTAATCCTGATCTCAGAAAAAAACAAAAGCAAAAATAGATCTAATTAGAAGATATAATGAAGGAAACTATATCCTGCTAAAAGACACCATAGACAATGAAGCAATATCATTACTAAACACATATGCACCCAGCAGTATAGTATCCACTTTCTTACAGGAGAAGTTAAGAGAGTTACAGGAAGAAATTGACAGCAAGACTATACTAGTTGGAAACCTCAACTCCCCTCTCTCTGAACTAGATAAATCTAACCACAAAATAAACAAGAAACAAGATAGAAAGGTGAATAGAATTGTAGAAAAGTTAGAAATGGCAGACCTCTGGAGAAAACTGAAGGGGATAGAAAATAATATACCTTTTTCTCCTTGGTACATGACACCTACACAAAAAATGTACTAAGACATTAAAAACTCACAACCAAATGGAGAAAGGCAGAAATATTAAATGCATCCTCCTCATATTGTGATGCAATAAAAATTATAAGTAATAAAGAACCAGGGAAAATACACTAAAATCAATCAGAAAATATATAATCTAATCCTAAAGAATGAGTGGATCAAACAGCAAATCATAGAAACAATCAATAACTTCATCCAAGAGAATGGCAACAATGTGAAAACATACCAAAACATATGGGATGCAATAAAAGCACTTCTTAGGGGAAGTTTAGAGTTAATGAATTGGTCGTGCAACTAAAAAAGTTAGAAAAAGGGCATATAAAAAATAATTAAATACCAAACTAGAAATACTGATAACCAAAGGAGAGATTAATAAAATTAAAATTAATAAAACCATTAAACTAATAAATAAAACAAAGAATTGGTTTTATGAAAAAAGCACAATAAAATAGATAAACCTTGGATCAATTTGATTCTTTTTTTTTTAAAGAAGGAAACCAAATTACCAGTATCAAAAATGAGAAGGGTGAATTCACCATGAATGAAGAGGAAATTAAAACAATAATTAGGAACTATCTTGCCCAACTGTATGCCCAGAAATTTGACAATCTTAGTGAAATGGATGAAAATTTGCTAAAATATAAATTGCTGAGAGTAACAGAAGAGAAAGCAAAATACTTAAATAACCCCATCTCAGAAAAAGAAATCAAGCAAGCCATCAATGAACTCCCTAGCACAAAATCCAGGGCTAGATTGATTTACAAGCAAATTCTATCAAACATGTAAAGAAAAATTAAGACTTTTGGGGAAAATAGGCAAAGAAGTAATCCTACCAAATTCTTTTTATGATACAAATATGGTACTTATACCTAAACCAAGAAAAATCTATACAGAGAAAGAAAATTATAGACCAATTTCCTTAATGAATATAGATGCAAAAATTTAAATAAAATATTAGCAAAAAGATTACAGCAACTTATCATGAGAATAATACATTATAACCAGGTAGGATTTCTTCCAGGAATGCATGGCTGGTTCAATATTAGGAAAAGTATCAGCAAAATATATCATATCAACAACACAGCTAACAAAAACCATATGATTATCTCAATAGATTCAGAAAAAGCTTTTGACAAAATACAACACCCATTCCTATTAAAAACACTAGAAAGTATTGGAATAAATGGAGCCTTCCTTAAAATGATAAGCAGAATCTACGCAGGAGCCATCAGCAAATATTACATGTAATGGAGATAAGTTAGAAGCATTTCCAGTAAGATTGGAAGTGAAACAAGGATGTCCATTATCACCACTATTATTCAATATGGTACTAGAAATTGTTACAGCAACAAAAGAAGAAAAAGAAATTGAAGGACTTAAAACAGGCAAAGAAGAAACAAAGTTATCACTCTGCAGATGATATGATGATATACTTGAATAATCATGGAGAATCATGTAAAAATATACTTGAAATAATAACTTTAGCAAAGCTGTAGGATGTAAAATAAGCCCACATAAATCCTCAGCATTTCTATATTAGTAACAAAGTTCAACAGCAAGAAATAGAGAAATTCCATTTAAAGTTACTGTAGACATAAAATATTTGAGAGTCTACCTGCCAAAACAAACCTATGAACTACAGGAACACAGTTACAAAACACTTTTCACACAAATAAAGTCAGATCTAAATGATTTGAAAATCATTAGTTGCTCATGGGTAGGCCAAGCTAATATAATAAAATGACAAGTCTACCTAAATTATTTTACTTATTCAATGCCATACCAATCAAATTATCAACAAATTATTTAATAGAGCTGGGAAAAACAATAACAACATTTATCTGGAAGAAAAAAAGATGCAGAATATCAAGGGAGTTAATGAAAAGAAATGGAAGAGAAGGTGACTTAGGCATACCAGATCTTAAATTGCATTTTTAAGCATCAATCATCAAAACTACTTGCTACTGATTAAGAAATAGAGTGGTGGATCAGTGGAATAGGTTAGGTACACAAGACACAGTAGTCAATTACTATAGTAATCTTTTATAGTAAACTAAAACTATAGTAATATAGTTTGATAAACCCAAAGATTTCAGCTTCTGGTATAAGAACTGACTATCTGATAAAATCTGCTAGAAAAACTGGAAATTGGTATGGTAGACACTGGGAATAGACCAATATCTTATACCATATACCAAAATAAAGTCCAAATGGGTACATGATGTAGAAGTAAAAGCAGATACTATAAGCAAATTATGAGAGCAAGGAATAGTTTACCTGTCAAATTTATGGAGAATGGAAGAATTTATGACCAAATAAGAGATAAAGAATGTTATGAAATGCAAAATGGATACTCTCAATTACTTTAAATTGAAACATTTTTGTACCAAGAAGACCGATGCAACAAAGATTAGGAGGGAAGCAGAAAACTGGGAAACAATTTTTATAACCAGTGTCTCTAATAAAAGCCTCATTTCTAAAATATATTGAGAACTGAGTGAAATTTATAAGAATACAAGTCATTTGTCAATTAATAAATGGTCAAAAGATATGAGTAGGAAGTTTTCAGAGGAAAAAATTAAATATATCTATAGTTACATGAAAAAATGCTCTAAATTACTATTGATTAGAGAAATGCAAATCAAAGGAACTCAAGCACCACTTCCCACCCTGTCAGACTGGCTAACATAACAAAATAGGAAAATGATAAATGCTGGAGATGTGGGAAAGTTGGAAGACTAATTCATTGTTGGTGGAGTTGTGAAGTGATCCAACCATTTTGGAGAGCAATATAGAACTATGGGGCTGTATCCTAAAGAGATCATAAAAATGTGAAAAGTGTCCACATGTGCAAAAATATTTCTAGCAGCTCTTTTTGTGGTGACAAAGAATTGGAAATTGATGGGATGCTTATCAATTGGAGAATGACTGAACAAGTTGTATATGAATGTAATGGAATACTATTGTGTGATAAGAAATAAGGAGCAAGTGTATTTCAGGAAAACCTGGAAAGACATATTAACTGATGCTGAGTGAGGGAAACAGAACTAGGAGAACACTGTACACAGTTACAGCCACAGACTAACTGATAGACTTGGCTCTTCTCAGAAATTCATGGTTCTGAGACAACCCCGTACATGATGGTACATGATGTAAAATGCTATCCCAATACAGAGAAAGAATTATGGAGTCTGAATGTAGATCAAAGCATGCTATTTGCTCTCTCTTTTTCTTTTGTTGTGTTTTGTTTCTTCTTTGTCATGGTTCATTCAATTGGTGATAATTCTTTGCAACATGACTAATGTAAAAATATGTTTAATGTTAATGCATATGTAGAGCCAATATCAGATTACATGCTGTCTTGGAGAGGGGGTATGGAGGGAGGGGGAGAAAATTTCAAACTCAAAAGCCTATGGAATTGAAGAATGTAAATTATAAATAAATAATTTAAATAAATAAATAAAAGAAGAGCATTAGTAGTTGGGGAAGTCAGGATAGTCTTCATATAGACTTCGTATGATTGATATGAAGTTTGAAGGAAGAAGATTCTATGAGTTGGGGGGAAAGGGGAGGAGAGTGCTTTCCAAATATGGGTCGTGGTGAATGCAAAGACATGGAGATAGAAGATAAAATGCCATATATGAGGTACAACAATAAGACCAGTTGATTGGACTATAGATTGTATAAATGGGTATTATGTATAGTGAAACTGGAGAGGTGGATAGGAGTCCCACTACTTACAAGGAAATCAGAGCTATTTCTTTTTTATCTTAGAAGCAATAAAGAGGTGTGTGATAAAGATGATTTTAGTCCAAAACAATTCCCAACTGCTGAGATAGTTTCTAAGGTAGCAGTGAATGATTTAGTGGCTCTATGAGTCATATCAAAATAAATAAAATAGATACAAAAGGGGATAAGAGAGAAAAACAAAGATTTGTTGTGAGAAAACATTTTGCCCGTTCTTCTCTTTTTACATCTTAGTTTCAGGATATTTGTTTCTGCCTTGGTGAGATGAGTTTATCAGACAAAGTATTATTAACTGTCAGTGAATTCCATGAAGTCAGGTCTCCAAATTTCTTGGCTTATTAAAGGGTTTGAGGAATAGGTTTGAATTAAAGGAATTAATGGAGGGAAAATGGGGACTCCAAGTTAAGATGGTGATGTGAAAGGTCAGAAAGAAGTCCAGCTCCCTGACATAAATCATATTACTTTATCTGAAATGAGTTCCAGAAATATCAATGATAAAGAATCTGAAAAAGAAACAGAAATACATTATTCTATGCATTCTGTAACTTCATAAAATGGTGACCAGAAATCCTTAGAGGGTGGTAGAAAGAAGAAATGACTGAAGAGATGAAAAGAGGAAACTTTGCCAGGAAATTCAACATAAAATCTGGCAAATGGGTCAAAAACTAATAGAGGAGTAGAGAAGAGCCACACCAGGAAAAGTCAGCGCATGTTCTCTAAAGTGGATTTAAAGTCAATCAGGACTCTCACTGACTGTCAGTATATGATACGATGGGGCATTGTGGGGGAAGCAGCCTGAGTTCTAGTAATGTTAACCTGATGCTAGATCCCAAGCCTGACCTGCAACAACAGAAGTGGCAGATGGAATAGGCCCCAATAAATCACTGAAGGAGTGAATGAATGAATGAATGAATGAATGAATGAAAACACATTAAGTGCTTACTGTGTTGTCAGGCATTATGATAAGTATGAGAGACAGAAATACTTAATCAAAGTAGTCATTGACCTCAAGGAGTTTACATTCTACTAAAAGACAAAGTCCAAAGGAAAGAGGTTGATAGGGAAGGAAATTATGGTCCATTAAGTTACATGCATGCTTACTGGGGACAAAAAGGAGCAGATTGATAAATATCTTTCTGGAGAAATGGAAAATCTGAATTATTCATGGAGAGCAGTTGTGGAAGGAAGAAACAGTATAGGGCAGTAAGCTAGACAACAAGAAAATTGATGGGAGCTGAGAAGTGAAGCATGACTATTTTCTACCTTAAGCACCTGGTCCATGTAAGGCATTTACCAATATGATGGGTCTATAAAGTCCATTGAGCACTGAAAGCCATACTGGAAAACTTGGCCAACAAAATCTCCTGGGTTCCAGTACCAGATGGTCTTTTTATGAGACCTGAGACCAGCATGATCTTTAAAATAATATGGGGGGGGGGGCGGCTAGGTGGCGCAGTGAGTAGAGTGCCGGTCCTGGAGTCAGAAGGACCTGAGTTCTGATCCGGCCTCAGACAACGCACACACAAATAAAAACCTAGCTGTGTGACCTTGGGCAAGTGACTTAACCCCAATTGCCCTCCAAAAAGCAAAAAACCAAAACCAAAAACAACAACAACAAAAAATAACATTGGGGTCTATCCCAGTCATAGCAAGCAAGGTCTGGGTCTAACTTTGTTAGAAATCATTAAATAAAAGAAGACAGAAACTAGTTGAAATCAGTACCCACAGTGGGTCATTATGGAAGAAGCCAGGAATTAAAGTAAAGGGAGAGACCTAACACTAACTACTACATCTATATTGTCAGGTGGTAGTGGCCTCTAGACTATAAGGGGACAAGGACCAAACAAGGCCTACCCAACTCATCAATAAGTGCTGGAGAGGAAAAGTCTAAACATGAAATCCCAACCCAAGAACAGAATCAAAACAAGAAAACAGAAGAAAACACAAACACACTGGAGAAATCTCATGGTCTAAGAGAATCTGGAGAAATAGAATGAAAAGAGAATAATACAGAGCCTCAGAGATGGGGAAAAATAGGAAGATCAGAAGGACAATAAGAGAAGGTAGAAAAACATTGAAGGAAAGATAAAAATGAAATTCAAAATTAAATTAGAATCTGAAAAAATATTTTAAAGGATAATAGCTTAGAAAGGCATTTGAAATGTTTTCCTAATTAGTAGAGTAAACAGAAATAAATGACTGGTAGTAATCACAAAGATTAGAACAAAAGAAAAAAAAATTGAAAAAATAGAAGAAAATTAACTGTCCCTCAACCCCAGGAGCAGAGCACAACTTTAACTTTATAAAGTTAAAAGTTAAGAAAGAGACGGAAAAAATGACAAATAAAGAAACAAATAATAATCTGACCATAGATAGTTACTATGGTGACAGGGAAGATCAAAACACTAACTCAGAAAAAAATAGTCAAAATTACAACATCCAAAGAATAATAAAAATATATATATATATATATATATATATATATGAAAGGTGTGATGGCCAAAAAGAATTCCTAGAAGAGCTCAAAAAGAATTTAAGAAATTAAATAAGGCAGTTATAGAAAAAAACAGGGAAAAGAAATGAGTGTTGCAAGAAAATAATGAAAAAAGAGTCAACAGGTTGGTAAAGGAGGCACAAAAATGCTAAAGAAACTAACACCTTAATAAAATAGTAGGCCAAATGATAAAATAAGCACAAAAAATACACTGAAAGGAAGAATTCTTTACAAAGCAGAATGGGTCAAATGGAAAAAAAATGCAAAAATTCAGTGAAAGGAAGAACTCCTTAAACAGTAGAATTGGCCAAATGGGAAAAAAAAGGTATAAAAGCTCAATAAAAAAAAAATGAATTAATATTAGAATTTGGCAAGTGAAAGTTAATGATTCCATAAGATATCAAGAACAATAAAATCAAATCAAAAGAAGAAAAAAAGGTAAAATATCAAATTATAAAACCAACTGACCTGATTCAATTAATTAATACTAATTAATTTAATTAATAACTTAAAAATAATGCTAATTTGCAACTATCTGCAAAGCGATCTGGGAGAGATAATTTACAAATTATTGAACTACCTAAAAGTCATGATTAAAAAGAAAAAAAAGAGCATAAGTATCATCTTTCAAGAAATTATCAAGGAAAATAAAAAAGAAATTATCTAGGAAAACTGCCCTGATATTCTAGAACCAGAGAGTAAAATAGACATTGAAAGGATCTACTGATCACCTCCTGAAAGAGATCCCAAAGTGAAAACTCCAAGGGATATTATAACCAACTTCCAGAATTCCCAGGTTTAGGAGAAAATATTATGTGGCCAGAAACACCCCCCCCTCAAATATTATGGATTCACAGTCAGAATAACATAAGATTTTGTAACTTCCACCTTAAAGAATGGAATGGTTTGGAATATAAATTCTACAGGTGGGAATACAACTGAGAATCGCCTAGCCAGGAAAACTATAATCATTTGTGGAAGGGGAGGTGGAATGGATTTCCAATGAAATAGGAAACTTTCAAGCATTCCTGTTGAAAAAACTAAAGCTGAATAGAAAGTCTGACTTTCAAATACAAAATTCAAGAGGAGCATAAGAAGGTTATGATTAGGAAAGATATATCATAAAGGATTTGATAAAGTTAAACTTTTTACATTCCTGCACAGGAAGATGATAATTGTAACTCTAAAAATGTTCCCATTATTAGGGCATTTAGAAGGAGTACACATAGACAGAAGACACTGGTCCGAGCTAATTATGATGGGATGAAAGACTAAAATAGTAATAATAATTATGAGTGGAAAGAATAGTGCATTGAAAGAAGGGAAAGGGACAGGTAGAAATAGGGTAAATTATCTCACATAAAAATGGTATAAAGCAACTTTTACAATGGAGGGGAAGATGGGGGAGGATGGGGGAGGTGGGGTACAGAGCACATTAACCTTACTGTCACTGGAACTGCCTCAGAGAGGGAATAACATACACACCTATTAGGATATAGAAATCCATCTTACCCAACAGAAAGGTAGGAGGGGAAGGGCATAAGAGAAAGGGAGACTAAATGAAGGGAGGGTTAATGATGGTGGGGGGGGGTTGTAGTCAGAAGCGAAACACTTTTTAAAAAAAATTTTTTTTTTACTTTTTTGGAGGGCATTTGGGGTAAAGTAACTTGCCAACAGTCACATGGCTATTTGTGTGTGTGTGTGTCTGTGTTAAGTTTCTGAATCCAGATCTGAACTCAGGTCCTTCTGACTCTAGGGCTGATGCTCTACTCACTGCACCACCTAGCTGCCCCAAGCAAAACACTTTTAAGGATGCATTGGGGGGAAGAGAGAGAGAAAAAGAGAGGGGGAAAAAGAGAGAGAGAAAGGGAGAGAGAGAGAGAGAGAGAGAGAGAGAGAGAGAGAGAGAGAGAGAAGAAAAACAGGAGAAAATAGAATAGAGGGAAATATTCTGTAATCATAACTGAAAAAAAGTTAGTTTCTCATTTCTCAAATGCATAGTGAACTTAATCAAATTCATAAGAATACAAATCATTTCCCAATTTGTAAATGATAAAAAGGATATGAACAGGCAGTTTTCACATGAAAAAATGCTCTAAATCACTATTGATGAGAAAAAGGTAAATTAAAACAACTCTTTCTTTTATTCTCTTTGTGTTTGTATTGTCAAATTTATCATAATAAAAAAAGTAGGAGTATAGTTAAAGAGAAAAAAAGTAATTGAAAAGTAAACAAACATGTGGGTAATGTCTTGACTTGCCTGTGAATTGGATTTAAGTAAGGCAGAGATGCACAATGTCCTCAGCCTCACTCTTTCCTCCACAGTCATCAGGCTGGTGACTGGACAAGAGTCAAGATGACAGGAGATGGCCTGGGATGTAGTGTGTGACCTTGGACTTTCTAAATTAAAGTCTTTATAAGGAGAAATTCCAAAGTTCTTAAGACAGACTTTGAGAGTGCTCTTGTATCACTTCTGACCACTATGTGAATGCTTGCTCTGTGTGATAGTGTGTATTTGGCAAGCATACCCCTATTTGAAACACAAGGGGCTTGGTCTTTGAGAGTTATAGCAGTTGTTCAATGCTATTTTTGTTCTTCTCATACTTGAGTTTCCCTTACCCCGTCTCTTTCTCCTCCTCCTCCTCCTTCTCTTCCTTCTTCTTCCTTTTTCCTCACCATATGTGGTCCCTTTCTCCATTTAAGATGTCATACTTTTACTTGTGGGTGCTCTATCCATAAGAATATAATTTTTGGTTGCTTACATTTTGTATGATTTGGGGATGGAGTTGAGAGCTAAATTTTAAAAAAAATTCAATGATTTGTTTTTATTAACATCATTATACTTTTCAAAATAATTTACTTTTTGTCCTTTGTTGTTTTCAACTAAGATTTCTTGAAATATAACTCTGAAAAATCAAGATTTGAAAAATCCAGTGTGTCTCAAATAGTTACTTAGCTACAGGGGAAAATAAGTCATAGCAAGAAAGAGGAAAGAAATTCTGAAGAAATTCTGATATTATCACTCCAGTTCTTCAGTATCTCATATCTATTTTTACAAGTATTCCTTTTTATGATAGTTATTAATTACCCACCCATATCTGCTTATTTTATGTGATTCTTGTATGTATCATCACCTTAGTACACCATAGGAAATCTCAAATTTCAGGGGCCAGAGGAATCCGTGTATTCTTTTTACTTTGTGTGTATACCAATGGGGTATATGGGTTATCCATCCTTTTATCCCTTACTTTTTCTACCTGATAGAACCAATTCTTCTTTCCATCCATTCCATATCTTGTTGTTTTTTTAAATATAATTCATTGTCATGTGTTGTATCCTTATTCATACCCACCAAACCTTCTCAATTGCCCATTCAGGAATTTTCAGTTTCAGTTCTTCAAAGAGTGACTTGCATTCATACAACATCCCCAGAAGAATTTTTCTTAAGAAAATGAGCCATTGTTTCAGGGATAAGTTTGAGGTAATTAATTGAACTTTGAAATATCCTAGAATCAATCCAACTCACATTCCTTCTCATGTTTAATTCTGGATCTAATAATATTAGTACCCCTTAAATTACTTAACACATAACATAAAAAGAGTTCACAGTAGAGCATATTTTCTCACTTGGTTTAACCAGTGCCTTGTGATCAAATAATGAGATAATAACTAGCCCCATATTATTCCTGTTAGAAGTCAAGTAATCAATGAAATGGTATGGTAAGGTTTCACAACTGGTCACTGAAAGGGATATGCTTAATGAGTCATGGTACAACTGAACAAGAATATACTGTTTTAAAACAAATAATCAAGAAATTGATGTTTTATTCCCTCTTCTTAACAACCTAACCTAACTGTTACTCCCATGGGATAGAGGATTCTAACTGATTTCTTTCCATATCATATAAACTATGAATATTCATGTTTAAATGCAAACTATTAAAACAAGGCATGAATAATTCACTGTTGCCCCAGAGCTGCATTAACTTCATGGAATATTACTAATTTACAAAGCCTTTCAATGCCTACCTGAGGTCAGTTTAGCATTCATAATGCATGAATCTAAAAATACACCAAGAAAAGGTACAATTTTTACTTGGAATAAAGGCAGTGAGAAGCTAGATTGTAATGAACTAAGATTGCATCCAGGTCAGAACACAGAGAGAGCATGGCAATGAATACAGTGCTTATGGAATAAGGGTATAGTCTTATTTTTTTTCTGAAATTTTTTTTCCTTACTGCTGTCTAGTTGTAATAGTGACAAAGAAATAGGGAGCACCCTTCAATACTGAGACCTCTATAAGCAATACTAGCACACAATAGCACTGGCGAGAAAAGGAGATATGGTCATATATAGAAAGGTAGTTGGTGACTAACCTTTCTTTCCTTCCGATTATCCTCAAAGAACACAGAGAAAAGAAAGGAGAAGCATTCTGACATGGTAATATAAATGTAAGGATGTGGTGGAAACCACAACATCCCATTTTAGTTTTGATACATTATCTAGTTCTGATATATAATAAGTGATATATTAAAATATTTCTCAATCAGTTAAAAACCACAACAAAAAATATTGGATGAGATAGGTCTTTGGACTAGAATGTTATTTTTAAGAAATAATCATTTGGCTAATTTGAGGAGACTTCTACATATCAGGGATTGTCTATAGATTATCAACTAAATTGAGAAAAAAAAGAAACTATAGAAGTTGGAGTACTAAGAAGTTGAAATACTATACTAAGTATAGTATAGTATACTAAGTATAGTATATATAGAGAGTACTAAGAAGTTGAAATACTATAGAAGTTGAAATACTAGTTGGGGCAGCTAGGAAGTGCAGTGAATTGAGCATTGGCCCTGGAGTCAGGAGGACCTGAGTTCAAATCCAGCCTCAGACACTTAACACAAAAAACTAGCCTTGTGACCTTGGGCAAGTCACTTGATCCCAATTGTTCTACCTTCCCTCTCCAAAAAAGCAAAAAAAGAAAAAAAGATATACTGTAGAACCAAGAAAGGGAGATGCAGCCAGTCAAGATCTAGGAATATTACTTGTTTTGAAAGTAGGAGTTGATCTCAGAATGTATAAGAGCTACAAAAAAAAGTGTATAGCATCCTCTTACTTATATCAGTATAATGTAGCTCAGATGGATACCTGTAGAACACAGAACAGGAATCCTCAGCATATTGTGGTTCAAGAACAGAACAACTTCCTTCTTCAAACAGGTCACTTGGAAGAACATCTTGATGTTTCTTTTCTCCTTTGTGTACATCTGCATAGGTTCCCAAAGTGGGTGATACTCCCCCTCTTTGGGGGCACTGGTATGATCCAGGGGGCAGTAGTAGTTTGAAATAACAAAAATTTCAAAGAAACCATTAAAGGGTTAAAGCAACTAGATTTCCAGGGAGACAGTGAGTAATTTTTTTTTTTTTCTTGAAAAGGAAGTGGTAGGCCAAAAAAGTTTGGGAATCTCTGTATAATAATAACAACAGGAGTTCCATAAGCAGATCGCCAGATCTACATTTTGGATAGAGGAAATTCAATTGAAGCCATCGATTTACCAGTTTGTAGCTGGCATCATCATAAAAAGCAGATACATGCTATGAAAATATTAACCGATAAGTAAAGTCAAATAAGAGCAAAAACCAAATCTCACCCTTAAAGTGTAGTCTTTTCCACCCTCAAGATTGTCAATTTGAATACTCTTTTGTTCACTTTTGGAGTATATTTTGACTGGAATTCCTGGTCTGAAAATATTCCCATTTATCTCCACCTGATATTGAAGCTCTTCTAAAGGCCCATTAGGTTCCAAAGGATCTGACCAAAGCACAGTGACTGTTGTATCTGATAAAACAAATACACTGACTTGTTCAGGTGCTGAGGGCACTAGAGAGGAGGAAAAAAGCAGAAAAAAAGTTATTAAGTTGCAGAACAGAATATGACATATCATTTTCTGGATAGATGGGCATAGTAATGCATGTGCTGATCTCAGCTCTGCAGGAATAAAACACTTTTGCTGCAATCTGTTTTTCACTGCCTCCTCAAACAAGCCTTCATAAAGGCGTTGTCATTAAAAGTAAAAATCTGTTTTCTCTGGCCTTAAGCTCAGCACTTGAAATGTGCAGACTCTAAAAATTTAGACACTTCAGAATTAGTGAGTGTAATACTTTTTTTAGGTCTAGTTTTCTGTCTGTTAAACTTTAGAGTATGAATTTGACTTTCATCCACTATCTAGAAAAAAAAATTACTTGTGAATAAGAAGAATGTTTACATACATGCAATAACATAGAAATTATTTTGGTTTTGTCTTTATAACCACAGGACAATGCCTTGCATACAGTTGCAACTTACTAAATGTTTGAATTGAAATGAAGTAATAAAAAGTCAAGGGGCAGCTAGGTGACACAGTGAACAGAGAACCAGACCTGGAGTCAGGAGGACCTAAGTTCAAATCCAGCCTCAGACACTTGACACTTACTAGCTCTGTGACCTTGGGCAAGTCACTTAACCCTAATTGCCTTTCCCCTCTTCCTCCCCTGAAAAATCAATAGTATGAGCATCATTTTATTTTTTCAATTTTTCTTTTGCAGACAAAAACCAGCATACAGTGTTAAAATTGTTATTATTCATTATTATAAAGGAAAAGGAACAGGAAGATTTGAGCTCAAGTTGTGCCAAGATATTTTACTGCTAGAGACAGTTAGAGAGTTCATGGGAGAGTAAGAAATATAGAAAGAATCATCTTTTAAATCTGACTCACATTTGTTCTACTGTCTTGTACCCCCAACTGTATTTTGAAGGATAAATCAGGACTTCAATTCAATTTTACATTTGATTTGATCTCAAAACAGATATATTACAGTGATTTTCCTGTTAACTGTCAGTGTGTCAGTTGATCCCAGTTCCCTAATCCTCTTCACATAGCGGAAGAAACTTGTGTAAAATCAAGGAGAAAAACCCTCTGTATCTTTAGATAGGTGGAACAACATACAATATGATCTGCAGGGTGGAGCACTGTTCTCTACATGAATCCTTTGTTTCCATACTTTATAAGGCAGGATGGAGAATGTGCACACCTTGGGAACTCAATCACAGGAAGAACAGCAGCCCTATAGCAATTAAGTACTTATGTGAAGGCCTTACTATGGCACAGTCAGATGTGCGGTAATGTGCACTGCGTACAAACCATTGAATGGCTTGGTGATTCATTCCTTGCTCTGATGAGTCTAAGCTCAGTAGACCGAAGGATATGAGATTAGAGTGCAAGAAAAAAAAAAGTTTTCACCTCTTTGTCAATAGGAAGTCAGTATTCCCTTGTGTAGAGAGAAGGCAGAATATTTCTGATTATGAAACTTTTTCTATATTCCCCACTTATACATCAATTTGCATATACAAAGTATAGCTCAAATAACCCAATAAAAAGCTTAGTTTAACAATATCCAACTCATTATATGATCATGTTCATCTCTCCTCCCTATAAGGCAAATGAATATTTATCAAATTAAATTCCAAGATACCGCTTATCTTTTCTGCATTTTGAATAATTGCATGGAAGGGCAATTGTTATGACGGGTGGAGGAAGAGATTAAAAGATTTGAATGCACCTTTTTAAAATGCAAACTAGTCAGATTATGCTATCATTAATGGAATAAAGCTCAGTGTCTTCTTTTAACTAAAAAATAAGTTAGAACATTAAAGAATGAGGATCAAAAGCATATCTGTAATATATAAAGATGGTCATATTAAAATTAAGATTTTGGATTTTAAGGCCTAGATTATTAAACACTACATAAGGGATCTAATATATTTTAAATGCTGTCTAATATTGCTTCACTTTAGCACAGTAATTACTTTTTAAAGTGATTTCATTAAAGAACTATAAAACCTTAGCTGTTTTTTAAAGCTCCAAATCACTGGTTAATTGGCATCCATACTTGCTTTTTTTAAAAAATTGAAAGTCACAATACTAAAATAGAAAAATAACAATGTTTATAGTTTCTATATTCCTAATGACACTTCTATGCAATGTACTATATAACTTGAATATCATGACTTAATCAGAGAAATTTGCTTATAGAGATTTATTTTCCCCAGTTAACTATTTCTCTCCTAATTGTAAATATATTTATTTCATTTGTGGAAAGGTTTTTAAACGTAGTCAAAATTGTCCATTTTATCTTTAATGGTCTTCCCAAGCCTTTGCTCAGTTAAATACTTCTCTACCTAGCCATAATTTAAAGGTATCTCCTTTCATCTCCCTTAATTTATGATATGAGCTTTTATAAAGAGGTTATGTATACCTTTTGTGATTTTAGTGGGGTATACTGTGTGACCTGTGGGCCTAAACTTCATTTCTAGCAGATTGTTTTCCTCTTCTCACTTGTGTTTTCTGTTGAATATGTATTCCTTAATTTCAGTAGTTGGTGGGCTTCCAGGAGTGGGGAACCTGTGGCCTCAACACATATGAACTTCTAGGTCCTCAAGGGCTGCCCTCTGACTGAATCCAAACTTCACAGAACAAACCCCCTTAAAAATAGATTCGTCTTGTAAAACTTGGACTCAGTTAAAAAGCTGCACCCTAGTTCCTAGAGGCCACATATGGCCTTGAGGCTACAGGATCCCCACCCCTGATTAGACTTATCAGATGCTACACTACAATTTTTGATTACTTCTAGATCTTATTGGCTTTATTAAAAAAAAATTAATCCAGTATCCAATAATTTTGATGACTAGTTCTTTGTGCATAGTTTGAGATCTGATTCTCATAGGATCCTCTTTTTGACATGTTTCTATTTTAACCTATGAGATTCTTGACTTTTTGTTCTATAAAGTCTAAATGTCTTTGTCCTTTCTTATTTGCAAACATTATTTTCTAGCATTTATTTTGCTATCCTCTCCAGCAGCAGCCTTTGTATTAGTCATTGAATATCAAATTTGAATTAATTTGGAGGGGTTGGTCAAAAGATGGAAGACTAGGAAGTTTCTCTATTCCCTCTCACCCAGGAGCTATCCTCAGCAGCTCTTGCTGGCCCTTGGAAATATTCAGCACCATAAAAAAATCCCAAAAGAATAAGTATATCAGAGGCATAACTATTAGAGGTGAATTCATGGGAGAAGGAAATCAATAAGTTGAACTAGATACAATAGTCTTATGAATTAATAGTAGAGAATTCTGATTCCTGATGGGCTCACTCAGCATTTTTCCTCAACAGCCTTCATACTAAAACAGCATGTGCAAACCAATACACACACTCTCACATTTTGGGACCCACTCATAGATCTTCCTCTTTCAATGCAGACTCTGATGGCATACCCCACCCCTACCCTTCTACTGTCCTCTAGTTGTAATAAGCATTAGCTTGTTCCAAAAGCTCTGTCCCATCACAGAAGAAGGATGGTGAGAAATAGAAAGGGAGAAATAGATTGTCCTTTTGCTTCTGCTTTAGGAAACCCAAAGCTGAAGTAGCTGCCCAGAACAACTACTTCACCCTTCCCCAACCCTACAAAAAGTAATCAATACTAATTAAACCCAGATAGACCATTAAATAATTGAAGTGCTAAGTACCTTAGCAGCCTCTCTGCTAAACAAAAAAACCAGCAAAGTGGCACAAATCCCCTAGTCACCTGCAGGTAAAGCCAAAAACAGCCAAAAGCCTTTCCAGTCACTAGTCATCAGTGAGTTTGAGTATCATCTAGCTTGCCATTCCACAGGCATTCCCCAAAACATGAATCAGCAATAGACCCTCAACCTTCATTTGCACTCCAGACCTAGGTTCTAGCTCCCTACTTATTTACAATGCCTCATCTTGCTTGGCCTAGATAAGAACCCTATAAAAACCCACTTGGCTTTACTGGTATAAAGCCAAGCACAAGCAGCTTTCCAGAGGGCTGCTGCTGTGAACAGCTTTCAAGGTTCTGATGACATAATATAGCAAACTCTATTTATTCCATAACAAATCCAAGCAAAACATTCACAGAAAATCAAGGTACCCCATTCACAATGTTACAACTTATCACAGAAAATCAAAATACAGCATTCACCATGTCACAACTCAACAACTTATCATTAAAATGGCCACATAGTTTTGACCAAAGTGGTCACATAGTTTTCAACAAAGTACAATCATTTAGTAAATCAACCATTCAATCAGCCTTTAGGAGGCTTGCCTCCTTAAGGAACACAAAGCACAAAAGTCAAAGTACTCCACCCCTGGTTAGTCTCAAATGTAAATGAGTTTCCAATCAGAGCAAAGTACATTCATTTGTTTAGTCATAAAACACAAAGGCCATCCACTCCTATGTCATAACTAGGTTACAATATCATCACAGCATTCATACCCAAGGAGAGATTTTTTCTTCATCTTGACCTGAGGCAAGTTCTCAGCAGTTTCTCTTCCTGGGAAGACAAAGCTTAACAAAGACATAACAACTGGCATCCTGTTCAATTCATTTTCTGTCTGTGAAATCAACCTAGGCCCAACAAGGGTGCAGGCCTCTATCAACAAACAAATCTCACAAAGTAACACCAAAACAGAGAGAGCAAGTACCAGCACCACAGTTATGCTTGCTCAGTCTTTAGCAGCTCCAGCTGGCCCTTGGAAGGCCTCAGGAGCTCTAGCTGGCCCTCAGATATCCTCAGCAGCTCTTGCTGGCCCTTGGAAACACTCAGCACCATAAGCTCTGTTCTCAAAATCAAAATCACTTTATCCAGCCTCCACATGGCTTGCTACAAGAAATTGTCTCAGTTGTCAATTCTCACTCCTCAGTTATTCTCAATTCTCAGCTCACTCTTCAGTCCAGCAGCAGCTGCCCTGCCTCTATGATGCTCACCCCAGAACATTCTGATTGCCCAGTTTGTGCTTTTCCTTATATATGGTATTAGCTTCTGCCTGTTCAGCCCCTTCCTGTTATGTCAGAAACAGGGGTTCCCTGTTCAGCCCCTTCCCGTTATGTCAACAACAGGGGATCATACCTTCTATTTCTTCCACAGAGGCTTAATTCAAAACTAGGTGCTAAGTACTTCTTAGCTTGGCAATACAAAGGATCTTCAAATGTCATTACTATTACAACTGAGCTTGGTAACACCTCACACTAGAATTTGACCTGTGTGCCTGCTCTTTGACTGGCCCTCCTTTTGTATTTCCCCTAAATAATGATGGCCTGATTTACTTCCTTTGTACTGACTCCCAGAAATTCTTTATCTTTAAAAAGACAAGAGAAAATAGGAGTAGGCTCCTGGTATGTGTGATTGCATCAGGTCTGAAAGAAAAATAATAGGATAGGGTTAGTTAGGGTTAGTTCTGACCTCTCCAGAAAGCTACTTGTGGCAGTCATCAAGGTTGGTGAAAAGTAAATTTTCTAGTACGGGAAGAGGCTGTAAAACTATGTAGCCTAATATTCCTAATAATTGTACAATGGGATAGACTGGGCATGTGTTAGGAAGACCTTCTGCCTAAATTCCCTCCACTGTAAAATGGGAATCATAAAAGTACCTACATCACAGGGTTCTTGTGAGCATCAAATGAGATATCTAGAGTTCTTGTGGGCATCAAATGAGATGTCTATAAAGTGCTTAGCACAGTGCCTGGTATGCAGTAGTCACTTAATAAATGTTTGTTCCTTCCTTAACAAAGAGAGAAAGTGGGAAAGTGAGTGGCTCAGGAATATGAGGAGAAAAATGAACACTAAAGACTTCAAAAAGAAGAAAATTCAGTTAACCTAGAACAATTCATAGATGTCCCAACAATGTATTAGGGAGTCAATTTTTCTATAACAACTCAAACATTGATTATTCCCATCTTTTGTTACTTCTGACACACTTCTGAGTTGAAATTGAAACCTCAGAATTTTTCTGATTTGAATTTATCTTAGTAGTAACATGTTAAGTATTTTTTTAACACAATTATTAATACTTTGCCTTTCTTTTGAGCACCATGGAAAGTCCATCATGGAAATAGTCTTATGAATTAACAGCAGAGAAGCAGAGAATGCTTTTTCTCACTCAACACCCTTCTCCTACCAGTCTCTGAAACTCAGCTAGATGTGTGACTTCACCCAGAAGATTATGCCCTGGGACAAACCAGAAATTTACTTGTTGCTACAGTCTCTACAAACATGTCTCACCCCTACTCCTATGTTTACATTCCATTTGAAAAACTTAGGGACTCTCAACTTTTGAAGGAGGGTCAAGTATAGGATTATACTCTGACTGGAGCAACCACACTTAGCCTGGGGTGGCTCCTAGGTCAGGGAACCCAAAGATGGTAGAAACTTTGGCTAGAACATCTACTTCATCCACCAAAAAACTGCAGATACTGACTTAGCACAGACAGAGAATATAAGAACGAAGAGAATTGAGACAAGGGCTTAATTGGGTGCCTGCATCTGGCTTAAAGTAAAGGGGAATGGAATCTAGCTTTGTCCAGGTTTGTCCCTCTTGCCTACACCCAGGGGCCACCTTGGGAAGGTAGTAAGACTCTTGGAAAGTGAACTGCCCCAAATTGTAGGTGACTAAGACAGCTTTGAGCTCCAAATCCAGAGTAATCTCAGGGGAATAAGGCAGAGAGTAAATGACAGGAAAATAAAGAGGAAAAAAGACTAAAACCAACAATTTGGAACTATATCCAAAAGGATATAAAAACTATGCATACCCTTTGATCCAATACTACTGTTGAGGTCAGAGTTGAGGGAGCTGGTTCAGGTTTTTGAAAGAATTCACTTAGTCGTCTTTAGCCAAGAGGAGCTTGATTGACACAAAAACATTTGGGCCGGAGAGTTAACAAGGAGCAAAAAAAAAAGGCACTGATATAGGAAAATGATAGAAAGCTATACATCCTGTAGGATGATGATGTAATTTTTAGGTTCTCTAATGTGGGTTTGAGATTTAGGGAAAGTATGAGGAAGACAGATGACTCAATAAAAGGGAGACAGGGGAAATTTTATGACTCAGTACGGGGGGAGAGACAAGGAAGTTTTTTTTTTTTTAATGCTTTATTAACTTCTGGTTTACATCATTTATTTCTGCCAGATTTTGAGTTACAATTTTTTCCCCATTTTTCCCCTACCCACCACCCCAGAATAGCAGTCCAGCAGGATATCCCCTCATCCCATCTGCTCTCTCCTATATCTTCTCCCATACCTACTTCGGCTTTTAAAGTAGGGCAAGGTGAATCCCTGTGCCCCAATGCCTGTATATCTTATTTCCCAATTCTATGTAAAATAATATTAATAGTAGTATTTATATATTTTTAAACATTTGATTCTAAAACTTCTATTTCCAGATTCATTCCATTCCTCCCTTGTCACCCGCATGTACTGGGAAGATAAGCAATTCAGTATATGATATACATGTGTAGCTATGCAAAACCTTACCATAGTAGATATATTGTAAAAGACTGACTATATTTCCCTCCCTCCTATCCCACCTCCAACTTGATCTATTCCCTACTCTGATCTTGTCCCTTTTCAAAAGTAGGTGCTTCCAACTTCCCTCCCCTCCTTCCCTTCCACCCTTCCTTCCTCATCCCCCTTCCACCCCCTTCCCCCTACTCTCCTATAGGGTGAGATATCCTATTTAGTATGTATGTCTTTCTCTCCCTGATCCAAATTCAATGAGAATAGGGTTTTGCATTTTTGCCTTCCTGTTCTTCCCCTTCCTTGTAACCGTTTTCCCTTGCCTCTTCTATATGAGATAGTTTACCCCATTCTGTCTCTCCCCATCTCCTCTCTTTATATTCCTATCTCACCTCTTAATTTCACCTTTTAAGTATCACCCCTTCCTATTAAATTCAACCTGTGCCCTCTATCTATGTATACCTGTAAACATATATACACACATTCACATATGTATTCATATGCCCATATACCCTTCTTCAACTATTTTCGTTCTGAGAAAAGTTTCATCAATTACAGTTATTGTTTTTCCATGGAGGAATGTAAATAGTTCAACTTTGATAAGTTCCTTATGATTTCTTTTCCCGTTTAACTTCTCAAGCATCTCTTGCTTCTTGTGTCTGAATGTCAAATTTTCTATTCAACTCTTGTATTTTCCTCAAGAATGCTTGAAAGTCCTCTATTCCACTGAATGACCATATTTTCCCCTGAACCACAATACTCATTTTGCTGGGTAGGTGATTCTTGGTTTTAATCCCAGCTCTTTTGCACTCTGGAATATCATATTCCAAGCCCTTCAATCCTTCAGTGTAGAAGCTGCCAGATCCTGCATTACCCTGATTGCATTTCTACAATATTCAAATTGTTTCTTCCTGGCTGCTAGTAATATTTTCTCCTTGACCTGGGAATTCTGGAAACTAGCTATAATATTCCTGGGAGTTTTCTTTTTCGGATCTTTTTCAGGAGGTGATTTGTGGATTCATTCAACCTCTATTTTGCCCTCTGGATCTAAAACATCAGGAACATTTTCCTTGAGAATTTCTTGAAGGATGATTTCTAGGTTCTTTCTTTGATCATGGCTTTCAGGTAGTCCAATAATTTTAAAATTATCTCTCCTGGATCTATATTTTTCAGGTCAGTGGTTTTTCCCATGAGATATTTCACATTGCCTTCTATTCTTTCATTTGTTTGGATCTGCTTAACACCATGTGGATTTCTCATAAAGTCACTAGTTTCCATTTGCTCCAGTCTAATTCTGAAGGAATGATTCTCCTCAGTGAGCTTTTGAGATTCTTTTTCCATCTGGCAAATTCGGCTTTTTAAGGCATTCTTCTCCTCATTGCCTTTTTGAGCCTCTTCTGCCATTTTAGTTAGCCTATTTTTTAACGTGTTATTTTCCTCAGTCAGGCTGTTGACTCTCATTTCATACTTTTCTTGCATCTGTCTCATTTCTCTTCCAAATTTTTCCTCCACTTCTCTTATCTTATTCTTAAGGTCCTCTATGGCCTGCAAACAGCTTGTACTTTCATTTGCGGCTTTTGGAGCAGGAGTTCTGACCTCCCAGTCCTCCTCCTGTTCCATGATTCGATCCTCTTTGCCCCCAAAATAGGTGTCTAATGTTGAATTTTTCTGTTTATTTTGTTTCCTTTGCCTAGGCATGTTGCCACTCAATTATTTGACTTTTGGGCTTGTTGTCACAGTAGGACTGTGCCACCAGCCAGGGAGCATCTGTCCCAAACCCTGGCGTTTCCTCAGCTGCCGGAGGTATTAGTTGGTGGCCTCTGTAAAGCCTCCACATGGTCTGGCAAGCTGGTCACACATCCCAAGACCTCTACTCAAGACTGAAATCCAGATCCAAGAAGGTTAAAGCAAGAGCGATTGATTCCCCCACCCCCTGGACTGATTGCCTGGTCCCCCTACAGTCTACAGGCCAGGAGCTATAGCTGCAATGTGGTGTGGGCTGTGTTTGAGCTCTTCAGAGGCTTCTTGCCCTGGGGGAAAGAGGCTGACACCCTCTGCCAACTAGTAGGTCCCAATAAGAAAGCAGAAAGGAACTTAGTGACCTAAATTAAACAATATTCCTGCAGGTGAATCAATGTATTTTGTAAGATTATATTGGAGAATGAAAAGGTACATAAATGTGTAGAACACATAGGGGATGGAGAGAAATGTGTGATATATCCAATAAAGTTCATCTATGAACAGGTTGCAGCAAATAAAAGGGCTACAACAGAAGAGAAAAGATGGTTAAAAAATTAAAAAAAGCAATTAGCTGAAACAGGAGGAATTAAAAAAGGGAAGTCACACTCTAGTGGTAGAAGAGCTACATATCTAAAAGAAAGATAGTGGGATCTTACAATAAGCACAATCACCCCCATGAGGCCATGAAGCCTTTGTGGTGAAGGAGCAGGCCTTTGTAGAGGTTTTCAAACACTTATAAAATATCTGAGGGGTACTAAGAAAGATGATCGTAATTTCACATATACCCAATGCACCCTAATCTAAAATGGTTAGGGGTCAGATTTTAATGGAGAGTACAACAGGGACTTCCACTGAAATGTTACAAAATTCAAAACATGTAAAGAAACAAAACATATTTTAACTGAAGGAAACTTGGGGGAAACATTTGGCTGAGGAGGAATAGAAATGAATTTCTTCTTAAAAATGGGTTATGAATTTTTATAAAACTGAATGTACATGTAGTTTGATTTGAGCTCTGGAAAAACATTCTTTTGGACTCTGGAGCCCTTTTACAAAATTGCTAATTAATTTTGATAAATCCCTTTTAATATGGCAAGAACTTTCACTTGGGTTTATCAATTTAAGAGTTATGCTTGTACTCAATGGACCAAATTCTGCCCTAAGCTAGTTATGCGTAACACCTGCTAAAGTTAATAGGCGTTCCACATGAGTAGCTGATTTTGCCATGGAAGGAATTAACTAATAATGAAATCTGGTTGATGATATCTTTAATTTTTTTTCCATTTAATGAGTATTTGTTTTCCTTGCATAGCTCTCTATGAATTGTTTTTTTTTTTTTTAACGTGCTGACTATATTTCAGATGTCTCATCATTTTTTCCTCTTACTTCAATATGCACAATATTTTAGGTAGTGAAAATTGTTTATGGAAAGATCTGTTCCCATTCTGTTATCTGATGATACTAGCAGTTAAATAACCCTATGTAGTTATTTGTTTTTAAAAAATAACTCTTAATAGGTTGTTTAGCTTTGGCTACAAGAACAAGAGAGAAATGTCCTGACTGGAAAATTTTGTTTAGTCTAGTTCAATAAGCATTTTTTTAAGAGTTTACATTGTTTCAGGTACTGTATATGTGAAGAAAATCAACAATCCTTCCCTCCAAGGGGCTTACACTTTATTAGGGCAGATATTAAATGCACACAGATAAGTAAGAATAAAATAAAATATTAACAAAAAGAAGAAAGAACTAACTTTAAGATTTACAAAGGGTCTTGGCATCTAGACTGTACTTCAAAGGAAGTGAGGGATTTTAAGCTGAAGAGGTATGAGGAGACAGTATAGCCTCTATGTGAGGGACCCTGTGAATGAAATAGGGTATTGGGATCTATAAGGAATTTTTAACTCTAATTCTATGATCTCTGTACCTGGAATGCCCTCCTTCACACCTCTCTTCTATTCAAATCCTTCTCATACTCCAAGAATCAGGTCAAGTAGCATCTCCATGATACCTTCTCTGACCAACTAATCCCACAGTCATTTTTTTTCTTTACCTGAACTTTTATAGTATGGTATTGTTCTGTAACATTTATTTCTTAATTCAACTTCTACTATATGCAGAAGACTGTGCTAAATACTGGAAAGAGACTAAGTTTTAGATGAAATATGGTCTCTGTTCTTCATTTTCAAAGAGGACCAATGATATCATGGGTGGTAACTTGTGCATAAATTGTATTTAAGTGAGGCAAGAGTTGTGCAAAATACTTAGCCTCATTCTTTCTACCTGAGCTATCAAAGTTGAGTGTGAGAACAAAAGTCAACACTATTGGCAACAGTCCAGGATGCAGTGGATGACCTTGGCATCTTCAATGCTTAGGAAAGTTGAGTTAGATCCACAGTACCCACTTCAGTCACCTTTGTGACCACTGGGGGAAAAAAATCTCATCCACCAATTCTGAAGTGAAAGTCTTCACATGCTTGGGGTAGCCACCCCCCAACTCACTGACAGGTTTGAGGCCTGTTGATTACCCTCTATCTGGTTTGGCCCATCTGCCCAAGGCAGTTTATAGGTTTATGGCAGCTGTTCCTGCTACAGTTTCTTGAGGCCACAGGCCAGAATTGGGTGACAGGTGGACATCAAAGGTGGATGAGCAGCCCTGAAAAGGACTCAGTAAGCCTTCACACCAGAGGTGCTAGTCCTCTCTGAATACCCTATACATCCCAGAAAGCTTAGGAAGCTTTAGAAAGCTAGCAAGCTTAGGAAGAAAGACAATAAATTCAATTTTTAACATGTTGAGATTGAAATATTTGAATACAAGTACCTCCAAGCTAATATTTTTTTTTGTTTTTGTAACCCAGACTATTAATATAAGGCCTAACACATAATAGGTACTTCACAAACATTGTGAAGTATCTCTTATTTATCCCAGATATAGTTTATTTGTATACAATTGTTTGCATGTTGCTTCTCCCATTGGATTGTGACCTCCCTGAGGACTGAGCTGTCTGGCATTTCTTTGTATCCCCAGCATTCAGCACAGTACATGACACACAGAAGGTGTTCAATAAATGTTTATGGACTATCTGATTAACTGCTTGACTGAATGCTGATGAAACACCCAGTGGAGATGTTCTCTAGGGAATTTGAGATTTTATTCTGAAATCTTTATCAGAGAGCAAGACAAAAAATTTAGAATCGAATGTCATCTGCATAGATGTGATTGTTGAAGCCATGGAGCCAATTATCTGAGAGAGACACAGACAGATAGAGAGACAGACAGAGACACAGCGACAGACAGAGAGAAAGACAAAGAGACAGACAGAAAGACAGATAAATAGAAAGATATTAAAGAGAGAATAGGGACAACATATATAGGGTACCCTGGGTTGCTCTTAAAGCAGATGAAGAGTTAATGAAGTACACAGGCATCAGTTAACAAGGTAAGAGAATCAAGAGTGTGTTGTGGATTTTGTAGATGAGCCTTTGTTTCTATCCAAATATATGGTGAGTTTAAAGTACAGAATGTCATGGACAAAAAATGTAACAAACTGTGCAATGAAGTTAAAGCAATTGAATACTAGGTGGCAATGAGGCCATTGAATTTGATTGGAATTGCATTGGTTACCATGCAGATAAAAGTTTCAGCAGGTTAGTGTGTACATGAGTCAGATTGCAAAGGGTCAAGAATAGAGTGAATAACAAAAATGCTGAGGCATAAATCACTTTTCAAAGAAATTGAGCAGTTACGAGAGGAGCAAAATGAGGTTGTAATTGGATATGCTAGAAGAGTTAAATTAATTTTGATGTTGCTGTTGCTTTGTGTGAGTTTTATTTTGGGTGTTTTTGTAGGCATTTGAGAAGTCGTTAGAAAATCCTGCCTAGCAAAGAACAGAGAAAGCAAGAGGGAATTTGATCAAAAGTACAGGTGGTATGATTATCCTTAGTGAGGGGTAAAGATATCTTCAGTTATTAGGAAATTGGAGGAGATAATAGGTAGTGATACTGACAGAAACATGGTGAATAGGGTCTATAGAAGCTCAGGTAATTTACTTTAAATGTGGGATATAGGATATGGTGGTGGTTTAGAGGAAAAAAGAACATATTTGGAATAATATGTATGGAGAATGAAATAGAGACTCAGTAAAAGGTGGCTAGATTTTCAAGTAAAAGCTTGTTTCGAGCTGAAGTTTTAAAATATTTTTTCATAATTCATAAATTCATAATGCATTATGAATTAGTGAATTTAGAATTATTTCATGGGTTTCTTTTTCTTGTGATGCTCAGCTACCCCAGAGAGGAAATGGAAAAAGCAGATGTTGATTTTATCTAGAGACTTTTCATATATTGCATAATCCTGTTCCTTACTTTTTCATAAGTATATGTCTTGCCCCTTCAATCAGATTGTAAGTTAACAGTATATATTGACTGTCTTTTATTTTAATATCTCCTATGGTATCTACTATAGTGACAATACACAGTACTCAGTTAATTATGATTGAATGATAGGTTGATATTAGCTCCACTAATGTTATAATATATTAAACTAACATAGAAATGACTTCCAGTAAAGAATTCATCTCTTTGACTTGTAGCATCAAACACACAGATAATTATTTGCAGATGCATACAACTGGAGGATATTTACTAGAGTGGATATTTTTTTCCTTTTTTGGAGGGAGGAATGCAGGGCAATTGGGGTTAAGTGACTTGCCTAAGGTCACACAGCTAGTAAAAGTGTCTGAGGTCAAATTTGAACTCAGGTCCTCCTGACTCCAAGGCCAGTGCTCTATTCACTGCACCACCTAGCCACCCCTAGAGTGGATATTTCTGAGTTGCTTCCATCACAAACTTTCATCAGTATTCTCAATTCAACTCAACAGTGAATTCAATTAATATTTAAGACACTTTTCAACTTAGTAGTAATATAAAAAATAGAATTTACTGGGAAGACTGTTTTATATTCTTTGTCACCCTGAGATAACACACAGATGCTGAATGAGGTCATTTAAAATACAATTATGCCAAATACTTCTGTGCAGAATCAAATCTTTAGGTTCTAATAGTTTTGCTTAGATTTATTTTTTTTCTCTTCCAGTTTGTCAATAATGCCTATTGACTTCCTACAGTGTGCATAGTACTTTTGTGGACATAAGAGGTGTACAATACATTCCCAAGTGTCTAGATATTTTCAATATGATTGAGCAAAATAGACAGGCACTGATACACCAATACCACACAACAACTAAAGATATATACATCATGATACACCAGTACCACATGACAACAACTAAAGATATATTCACAAAGTCATTAATGATCACAAATTATGAATTATTTATCAATATACTTTTAGAACCTAAATTTCCAAGTGACCTTAAAGGATAAGATTGAAAAATGATTCAAGAGAGTCAGATATCCTATACTTTTTGGCAAAATTTTAGTACTATTTCAAGAGAGATATACAGTATTATGCTACTGTGTATTACAACTATTTGAATTTTTTTTTTCTTACTGAATAAATTTTAAGCTCCTTGAGGGTAGAGATCAGATCTTGTTTGTTTGTATCTCTTCCAGTGCCTACCCTGGTGGCTAATACATGAAAGGCATTAAGATGGTGAGCAAGATAGCCCATTTAAAAAAAGAAAAAAAAGAAATGTAAGGAAGCAGATAAAAAACAGTTCTACATAGGAGGACTTAGAGTGTGTTGGTCCGGAAGCTGAGGATTTGTTTTCTGAATGAATCAATGAATCAATTAGTAGAGACAAGGGATATTATTTGAAATCAAGATAGTATGTACAAAAGCACACAACTGTGAATGGGAAATATACATGTCAGATGAAATTTCAGGTATTAACTATCTGAATGGAACTATGTAAGAATTAAAATACATAGATATAGAAGTCATCAACATAATAATGACATTTACAACCATTTGAAGAGATATACTTTTTGGGTTAGTATAAATAGAAAATATTAGAAGTTTCAAATATTATTAATGGCTACAACAAGTAGAGCAATTAAATACTGGTCAGAGGCAAGAACAGAGTACAGTCTTAATGTCATGGAAATCAACAGGAGAGTTTCAATAAGCAGTTCATGGTAAATTTTATGAGATGAATATTTCTAAGAAATCAGGAAGAACAAAATCTGAGTAAGTACATTTGAGTTTGACTGTTGAGTGATCATCGGTGCTCAAAGAATGAATGAATAAAAAAGTATGAATGGCAAGCACTGTACTGTATACTGAGGATACAAATTCAAAAACAAGCCAGTCATTACTCTAAAGGAGTTTAAATTTTAATTGTGTGCAAAGGGACAGCATATCATAGAATGTTTTTGTATGAAAAATCATTGGAATAGTAGGTGGAATCATATTAGAGCATTGTCTTGGAATCTGGGACCACCTACTTATAATAGACCACATGCACTGGTGCCAGCTAACTCCTTAATAAGGTTAGCATGACCTTGGGGTCCTGTTTCCAAAGCTGAGTGGATTTAGACCTTACCAGCATAACCCAGTACATGGTCTTATAAGATCCAGTGACTTTTAGAAAGCAGTAATATGGTGAATGACAAAGAGGTCACCAGATTAAGGTGAGAATAGGGTTAAGAGGGAGGGAGGAGCCAAGATGGCGGAGTAGAAACAGCTCTTCCAAGCCTCTCTGCCCCCAGATTTCCCACAAACTATGTAAAAAAGGACTGTGAACAACTTCTGGAGCCCCAGCACCCACAGAACGACACAGAGAAGCTAACCTCCCACTGAGGACAGCCCAGCAGCCCTGCAGGAAGGACCAGCGCAGCGGTCTGGGAGCCGGCAGCACGCAGAGTGCAGAGCGCAGGAGCCGAGTCGAGCCGAGCTCAGGTCCCCATGAGCCGAGGTTTTAGCCCCAGGGCGGCAGGGCCAGCAGCTGGCTGGAGGAACCCCAGAACACCAGGAGCTGTGGCGACTCCAGAATTATCAACATAGACATGCCAAGGACAAAGTAAGAGGTTAGTGTCCTATGGACTTTGGGACCTATATTTGGGGAATGCATCAGCTCCCTCCCCTGGGGGCTAGAAGCCACTGAGGAGACAAGACATTTTGTAGTTTTCAGAGGCAACTCTGGCTCCCAGCCTGCAAATCATGGGGAGATCTAGCAATCAGTCTTGGGGGGTAATCGCTCTTGCTTTAACCTCCCTGGATCTGGATTGTGATCTAGGGTGGAAGTTGTGGGTGGGTTCACAGCTTGCCAGAAACGGAAGTTGCACACATTCGGGACGAAAATTCCTCTATCTGGCCTTAAAGCCATAGTGTGGCAACAAGCCCAAAAGTCAAGCAATTAAGTGGCAACATGCCAAGGCAAAGGAAACAGAAAAATGCAACCCTAGACTCCTATTTTGGGGGCATAGAGCAGGAAAAGGACTGTGAGGTCAGAAGTCCTGCTCCAGAAGCCCCAGGGGAAAACAGGAGCGGGTTGCAGGCCATAGAGGACCTTAAGAAGGACTTTAAAAATCAAATAAGAGAAGTAGAGGAAAAATTAGAAAGAGAAATGAGAAGAATGCAGGAAAAGTATGAAATGAGGGTCAACAGCCTGACTGAGGAAAACAACACCTAAAAAATAGACTAGCTCAAATGGCAAAGGAGGCCCAAAAGGGCAACAAGGAGAAGAATGCCTTAAAAAGTCGAATTTGCCAGATGGAAAAAGAATCTCAAAAGTTCACTGAGGAGATTCATCCCTTCAGAGTTAGACTGGAGCAAATGGAAGCTAATGACTTTATGAGAAATCAAGATACTGTTAAGCAGATCCAAACAAATGAAAGATTAGAAGGCAATGTGAAATATCTCATGGGAAAAACCACTGACCTGGAAAATAGATCCAGGAGAGACAATTTAAAATTATTGGACTACCTGAAAGCCATGATCAAAGAAAGAACCTAGAAATCACCCTTCAAGAAATTCTCAAGGAAAACTGCCCTGATGTTTTAGATCCAGAGGGCAAAATAGAGGTTGAAAGAATCCACAGATCACCTCCTGAAAAAGATCCCAAAAAGAAAACTCCAGAAATATTATAGCCAGGTTCCAGAATCCCCAGATCAAGGAGAAAATACTACAAGTGGCCAGGAAGAAACAATTTCAATATTGTGGAAACACAATCAGAATAGCCCAGGACCTGGCAGCTTCTACACTGAGGGATAGAAGGGCATGGAATATGATATTCCAGGGGGCAAAAGAGCTGGGAATGAACCCAAGGGTCACCTACCCAGCAAAACTGAGTATCTTGTTTCAGGGAAAATATGGTCATTCAGTGGAATAGAGGACTTTCAAGCATTCTTGAGGAAAAAACCAGAGTTGAATAGAAAATTTGACATTCAGACACAAGAAGCAAGAGATGCCTGAGAAGGTAATCAGGGAAAAGAAATCAAAAGGAACTTATCAAAGTTGAACTATTTACATTCCTATATGGAAAAGCAATAACTGTGACTGATGATATCTTTCTCACTAAGAAAATAATGGAAGAAGGGTGTGTGGTCATATGAATACATATGTGAATGTGTGTGTATATGGTTGCAGTTATATATGGATAGAGGGCATAGGTTGAATTTGTTGGGAAGGGAGAATACTCAAGGGATGAAATTATGAGGTGAGAGAGGAAAGTGGCAAGAGGAGATGGGGAGAGACAGTGTAGGGTAAACTATCCCATGTAGAAGAAGCAAGGGGAAGTGGTTGCAAAGGAGGGGGAGAACAAGGAAGGCTAAAAAGGCAAAACCACATTCACATTGAATTTGGTTCAGGGAGAAAATGACATACATACTAAATGGGATATCTCAACCTGCAGCAGGATAGGGGAAGGGGGATGAGAGGAGGGATGATGGATGGGAGGGCATCCTTGGGGGGAGGGGAGGTTGGAAGTACCCACTATAGAAGAGGGACAGGATCATGTAGGGAATGGACCAGGTGGGGGTGGGATGAATGGGAGGGAATTATAAGCAGCCTTGTACAATATATCTACTATGATAATGTTTTGCATAGCTAGACATGTACAACATATACTGGATTACTTATCTCCCAAGAAGGAATGGGTGACAAGGGAGGAAGGAAATGGATCTGAAACTCGAGGTCGTAACATTAAATGTTTCAAATATATATAAATACTATTATTAATACTCTTTCGCTTGTAATAGGGTGATAAGATGTGCAGGCATTGGGACACAAAGATTCACCTTCCTCTAATGGAAAAGTCGATGGGGGTATGGGAGAAGGTATGGGAGAGAGCAGATTGGAGGAAGCGATATCTTGTGGGACTGCTATTCTGGGAGGTTGGGTAGGGGAATAATGAGGGGAAAATGATTGTAACTCAAAATCTGGCGGAAATGAATGATGTAAAACAGAAGTTAATAAAGCATTTGTTTTAAAAAAAAAAGAATAGGGTTAAGAGAGTATATAGATAGTATGATATTGATGTGGATACAAAGGTGCCCTGAAGATTAACATAATATTGAGGGTTGCTATCTCAGTATGTTGGGAGGCCCTACTGAGCCTGAGAGTGTTCTAAAGTCTCTTCGCTTATCTTGAAATGCCATAGAACTTCCCACTTGTCCTGGACCATAAACTTCTTTGTCACCCCCCCCCCCCATCCTGGGTCATAAAATTTCCCCTGTCATTCCCCATCCCATGTCATTTATCTTCCCCATCCTATGTCATGACAACCTTTCTTTATCTTGCCAGCAACCACCTTCCTCACTTTATTTGTACCTCACTAGTCTCTAAATCTCCAACTGCCATTAGAAACCCTAAAATTACATCATCATCCTATAGGCTATGTAACTTTCTGTGTATATAAATCTGGTCCTTTTCCTATATCAATGCCTTTATTTAGCTCCTTGCTAAGTCTCAGGCCAGCATGCTTTTGCATTAATAAAGCTCCCTTTGGCTAAAGAGAAGGTCTGATTGAATTCTTTCAAAACTGAACCGGGTCTTACAACTCTGACTTCGTCAATATAGTGCAAAGAGATCTGGGTCTGAGTTCTTCCATTAAGTGTCTATCAAGCATTCCATAAGTATCCATTAAGTACCTAAACTTTCAGGGTCTTTGTTTCCTTACAGTAAAATGAGGAAGTTAGATAATGTGATTAATAATAAGGTATGTTTCAACTCACCTCCCATGTTTCCATGGTTCCAGTAAAAATCGAATGGTATGGTAGGAATTAGATTTCAAAGAATTTAAGAAGTGAAGAGACAGGAAAGGAGAGTGCAAGACAGTGCTGACAAAGGAATGAGAGGAAAGTTGCCAAATGAGATAGGGACAAATAATATTTCATTGTTGTTTTCTTAAAATGAAAGAGCTACACACATTTAAAGACAGCAGTATACTTATAAGAGCAAATAAATAGGTACCTAAGGAAAAAGCAAGGAGTTTGGTTCATATAGGAAGGCAGGTCATAGAGTCCTTCATTCATTTCACTCACCTCTTCAGTATTGCTCAATGAATCGCCTGGAGCTTGCATGGATTTAAGCTAGGGATCAGAGGCATAAAGTGAATTTAAAGGAATATGACCATCAAAAGTCAAATAGTAGTCTGAACTTAGAAAGAACCAAAGGAGTTAAAAAAGATAGAATTAACATTCGCCTAACAGTTTTTAATGACTATTGGCAATTGAATTGTTGAATCACAAAACAGCTGAAATGATCCTTGGGACTATAGACAAAAAAGAACTGAAACCTGAAATGCTAGTAACTAAAACTAATCAGAACAGAAGCAGTTGGAAATGAAGAAGCAGGTGATATGTACTGAAAGTTATTATTGTCTTCTGTTGGATTATTAGTTCTGCTATATTACCATCTTATTCTCTCTACCAAGCTGCCTTATATCTAGGAGATGAGCTTTAAGAGGGAGGAGGTTTCAAATAGCTTCTGGGGGCAAAGATGGTTGAATAATTTAATAAAGAAATAAATAACAGTTTTCTATTTCAATTGTAGCAGGAAAACCATCATCTTAGTTATGACTTATGTAAACATCAACAAGTATAAACATAGAGAGAGATTTCTGGATGAGAGTGGGTGAATGTAGTATGTATAATCCAGGGCAGGAGGCAGTTTCCAGAGGATATTTTATTATTTACAAATTTAAGTAATAAGTCAAAAAACATTTACTAAGCAACTGTGTTGTGCAAGGTACTGTGCTAAATGCTGGGGACATAAAAAGAGGCAAAAGACAATTTCTGTCCTTAAGGAATTTTCGATCTAATTGAGGAGACAACATGCAAAAATCTAATTGGAGAGATAACATGTGAATAAAATATATACAAATGAGTTATACACAAGAAAAATAAGAAGTAATTAACATAGGGAAAGCACTAAAATTAAGACAGATTGGGGAATGTTTCTTTTTTTTTTTTCATGGGGATTTTAGTTGTGGCTTAAAGAGAACCAGGGAGTTCAATTATTAAAAGTGGAGGAAAGAGATCATTCTAGGCAAGGAGAACAGCTAGAAAAAAAAATGCCTATAGCAGAGAGATAGAGTATCATGTTCTCTGAGGAGCTAGGAGGGCAGGGTCACTGAACTGAAGAGTGGGAATAAAGTATAAGAAGACTGAAAAAGTAGGAAGGGGCTATGTCATAAAGGCCTTTGAATAGGTTATTTTGTGTTTGATTCTGGAAGTGACAGGAAGCCGTTGGGAGTTTATTGAGCAGGGGAGAGACATATTCAGACCTAGGCTTTAGAATAATCACTTTGGCGGCTAAATGGAAGATAAATTGGAGTGTGTATGGGGGGAGAGACTTGAGGCCAGCTTAGAATGACCAATAGTTTACAACAATAGATGTGAGGTGTTGAGAGCCTACAGTGAAAGCAGCATCAGAGAAGAGAAAGAGGGAAACCCTAGAGATGTTACAGAGGAGAAATTAAGACTTTGGCAACAACTTGGCTATTGTTGGACCCAGCTCCACTCTGCCCTTCCCCCATTGATTTGTCACTTTGCCCTTCTCCAATGTGGGACACAAACCCACTCACCCTTTCCTTGAGTTGTAAAATAGGCAGCCCAACCTTCCCTTTCCTTGATTTGTAAAACAGGCAGCCCAACCTTTCCTTCATTGATTTGTAAAACAGAGTACTCCACCTTGCTTAATGTGTAAACAGGCAGAACCCCCACCCCTTGCTTACCCTTGATTAATCTGTGGGTGAGAGTCCCAGCCCAGGGTTTCATGCTGGCAGGAAATTCAAATGTATACTGACCAATCACTAATTGTAGTTTGAAGTGTACACTGACCAATCATTGGAGTTTCAGTTTATATCACTGTAATTTCAGCTTAAGAAACCTGGCTATGGAACCTCTATGAAACCGGCACACTGCCTGTGCAAAAGCACGGTCCGATTTGGGTGACCATGTACCCTGACAGTCCCACGGTGTCCCGCGGTAATAAAATCCACTTTTTAAATTTAATCTTGGGGATCTTCTGTCTCGCTTTTATTGGGGGTACAACAGCTATAAGGGGTAAGAGCTAGTGAAGAGTCAAACTGGCTACTAAATTAGGAACCAAAGGGACTGGGAGGATGGTGTTGCCAGAATAAACTCCAGCCTCTTCACAAATATCGTTGTTTTCACTTTAGTGTTTCATTATTTCACTTATAGGTCCTTATACCTGACCTCACATCTGAGCAGCTTCCCTATTTACCTATTTACCCAGGATTACCTATGTCAGACTTTGAATCCCAGACTGGTTTATTTTCTCACTTATCATCTGTCCTTGCCTCTACCTCATTTAACATTTGGCACCCCAAAACTAGTTTGGTCACATTATGATGTTCACATTCAGTCTATACTTGCCCTTCAGACCAATGTGCCAATATTGTCTATGTCTCCTGGAATATCATCCCTATGTGACTGATCTTGAGGAAGAAGTTCTTAACCTATAGTCCATGAATAAAAAACAAAACAAAACAAAACAAAAAAATCTCAAAACTATTCTGATTGTTACATTTCAACATAATTGTTTTTGTTTGTAATTCTATGTATTTGTGTGGGTGTATTTAGAAAAAAAAATAATTTCAAGGAGTCTATAGATGACATCAGACTGCCAAAGTGCACCATTGTTCCCACATTAAAAAAGGATAAGACCCCCTGCCCTAGTGTGATGGCCTCTTGGCTATACATTTCCACTAAGACAACTTATCTCTATTTGGCTTTCAGGCAAATCTAAATTTCCATGTTAGCTTTCTTCGATCTTTTCTGTCCTATTTCCCAAGCCCAGCTCTAGCAGAGTTACTATTCTATAATTTTGAAAATTAGAAAGTTAAAAGTCACGCTATTAAGATACAGCAATATATACTAATAAAAATATAACACTTTAGGATATGTTTGCTTGTTTGCAAAGTACTTCACATAATTCTCTCATTTGAGTTTCACAACCATCTGAAATAAGCACTACAGGCATTATCTCCATTTTACAGGTGAGAAAACTGAATCTCAGAGAGCTGTATGAATATTAGAGCTAGAAAAGTCCTTACAGATGATCTAATCCTACACTCACATTTATTATATGAGGAAAATGAGGCCCAGAGAGGTGAAATGACCTGCCTTAGGACAGACAGTGAGTTAATGGCAAAGTGAGATGGGAAGAAAGCTTCTGTCTCCCAGGTGAGTACTCTGTCTGAACAATCACAAAACTAGAAAACAGTGCTATATGATATCTTTCAAGATAACTGAGCTTTGTTACCTCCAAAATATGTCCGGTTCACGGCTGGTGGACCCAGGTTTCTTGACAAATCTTGATAAAAGCTTTTGACAGATATTTGAATGAGATATCTTGTATAAGAATGAAGGCCATTCAGTTCCACTCTATTGTCCTGGTTCTCCTTCAAGAAAATTATTAAGTAGACAGTATTGAAGATGGTCTCTCCAAAAATGACATTTGCCACCGGCATTGAACATCAGTTGAATTATAGTATATATTAAACATCATAATACTTCTCGTGACAGCCTTCATTTTTAACATTTCTGTGCTCCTCATATATTTTTATAAGAGTGATAGATTCTCTTTTTCTCAAGGTAATGGAAGCACAAATCTTACACAAAACACTGTGATGGTGATAAATAAGAAGACAAGAAAATCACTCAGTGGATTATGAGGTAGATGATCACCTACCTGATTCAGTAAGTCTTGACATTTCATTAATTTTATTGAAACTGATTAAAAATGTCAGCATATAGCTACTGAGAAGGTATAATAGTACATTAAATAAAACAAACCAAAAAAAATCCACATGGAACAGAAGGGACATTAGATGTGGTAGAAATTCTCTATCATTCTCCTCAATATTTAGAAGACAAAGAGCTCAGTTCCCTCTTTTACTTCTAAAATGGGATACGAACATATTTCTTACTGAATAGTTCAATCAAAGAAATTTTTTTCATCAATTACTCATTTCAGCTCTTGATTTTCTAGATAGTTTGATTCACATTTTCCAATTAATTTCTATAAAGCTAAAGTCATTAAAATCTATCAAAAAGAAGAGTATGTTGGCAGGTTTTCCATGTATAAGAGAAACAATGGTTCTTTTAGCTCTTAAGGAGCCATCAAAAATATAATGAAAAAAATCACTGAAGAAACTCCTTTTACTTCAGGAAAGGGATATAGTCATTTTGAGTTAGGTAATCCTCCTAAATACTGGTTTCTTGAGAAGTGCCAGTAACCCTAGATGTATTACTAGTACTAGTACTGCCAGTATCCTAGTACTTCTTTTATAGCGAATTAACTCTAACTAAAGAGGTTTTTAGGATGCACATTTTGAAAGAAGTTATAAATAATGTCACTTCTGACATAGGAGATGGAAAGAACAATTATGGATGTGCACCAAAAGTCACAAAGAGATCATTTAGTTGGAAATTTTTGGCGACTTCATTTCTAGAAAGTAATTCATCTACAAGAGGTTTCTTTTAACTAAATGTTGCTTTAACATTTCTCTGGCAATGGTAATATAAAACACATGTTTTCCAACTAGGTTAGTAGATTTCATTTTGTTTTTTCTCTTGAATCATACAGGGTGCTTGTGCATGTACACAAAATATAACTTGGCAATTGGGAGATTAAAGAATACATTACTCAATGCTGTTAAGCAGAAAAGAAAAATAAATAGGGTGAGGAGGGAGTAAGGTCATGGGGTAGAGTACGTTTCTTGGGAGGCTTCCAGGAGTTCATTTTAGTAGCATCTAGAATAAAGTCACATTTGGGAGCCCTGGTATTTCCTTTTCAGCTTTACGGTAGGAGAATAGTAGCAGCTGCTGCTTTATAGTTATATTTAGTATAGATTCCTTTGTATACATTGTCTCAATTATACCCAGAGAAGTGGAAAGATGCATTATTAAGCATCTCAATGAGATATTTGGTGCCTCAGCTACTAAGTGGGAGGATCATGGATCAAGATCACAGATTGAGTACTGTAAAGTACCTGATTAGTCATTTAGTCCAATTTCCTCTTTTTGGAGATGAGAAAAGAGGAACACAGAGGTTACATAGATTGCCTAAGGTTACACACAGTCAGTGAAAGAATTGGAATTTAAATCTGAGGGCTTGGAAATGCATTGCTTTTTCCATTGTCTTAGCATTACTTGAACCATTGTTGTCTACTGCACACTGTATCTCAGGGAATAGGAGAAAAATGACCCCTAAAATATATAATATTACTTTTGTAAGGTGGCTCAATTTTAGTGAACAAAATGTTAAACCTACTGGGATGATAAACTGTCTAGAGTCAATACAGTCTTATTGCTTTATGTGGGAAAAGAACAAAAAGTGACTGAACAAAACATTTGTGTAAAATAAGCATAAAATAGAGTGTCAGAGATGTTAAAATTTTGGCCAGTTAATTTTTAGCTTTTTTAACCCTTAATATATTTGAATCATCTCTCTATCTTGTTTGTACTTATAAGTGTATTTTTTTACAAACAATAAAGACACCATATATTCTTTACCTGGATAGTACATTCCATCCCATGGGAACATGTAGTATTTGATTCACTATCTTGTAGTTCTCCATAATGTACTATATATGTGAGAGTAGGTCTGCTTACATGAAGACACTGTGCCATGTACTCCACTGGAGGAATATTCAGAATCAAAGTTGAATCTGTCTTATTGACTACTTCCACTCTATTTGTATATGGTCTTGGAATCAAGCACTCACGTTCTAGTACAGACAAAACAAAACAAAAAATATCTAGTATGTGATTTTTAAAAGTCTCTAATCCACTCACAATAAAAATGTATTGTAATCTGTTTATTTTTCTTTGAACAGTTGGAACTGCTTTTTGATAACATTGTTGTTTAATAAATGTTGAATTTCTTCATTTTATTTTTGCCAATTTATGATCTTAAAATGAGTGCCTTTTTACAACTCCCCTTATATAAATAATATAAGAACATTCCTGTTCCTCTTTCCTTTCAACTAACTGAACAGTTGATATATAAGGGGGAAGAGGTTTAATCAATAATTATTTAATGAGTGTTTACTATTTGCCAGGGCCTAAGTGCAGTTTTACATACGAAAGGTCAATAAACCATACTGTTTCTGTGGACAACAAAGAGAAAGTGCTTGATCTGAGTACAAGTATCATGCTGAAGATATGACTCAAAACTAGGCCAAATAGTTGAGAACTAACCATTGGCTAAATGAGTTTTCAAGCAGGGAGATAATATCATTAAAATAGTATGTGGAGTATTAATCTTCAGGTGGTATGTAAAACAGACCCCGAGGAACACTGGCTTGCCTAGACTTTTCATTCTTGGATACATACACACACACACTTTATAAACTCATGTGTATATATGTATATGTAGATGCATGTATATAATATGCACACACATACACATGCATATGTATATATACACAAATATGTTCAGTCATTTTTCAGCCATGTCTGGCTCTTTGTGACCCTGTCTGGGATTTTCTTGGCAAAAGAACTAAAGTGGTTTGCCATTTTCTTCTCCAGATGGAAAGTGGGGGCAAACAGGGTTAAGTGATTTGCCTAGAGTCACATAGATAATAAGTGTCTCAAGCTAGACTTGAACCTAGAAAGATGTCTTCTTAACTGGAGACCCAGCACTGTGGATCCACAGTGGCTACACTGTGCCAACTAGCTGCTCCATACACAAAAGTGCATCTACAGAGACATATATATGTACACACACACACACACACACACACACACCTAATTTATACACTTATGATGACCTTAACATTAGGTCTTATTTCTGTGTATCAAATAATAATCTATTCCTCTACTGAAAAATATTGCCTGTGTTTTAAATGCACATTCTTTTTTATAAGTAATGTCCTGGTAAATAATTGAAGAAAAATGAAAGATACCTGAGGAAGTTTGAAGAAAAATGGATAGAACAGGAAAATCACATGTCAATGAATTTTATTTTACCTGGGTATGACTGTAAATTGTCATTGTAAGCAATCATCCTAACAACTCCAGGTAATTCCGTTTGGGATAAAAGAGATCCATCAAACTTATCTATTCTGAATAGCTTTGGGTTTCTCTCAGTTGGTTGTATCCAATATAGAGCTCTGTTATCCATACTCAGAGACTTGATTCTGAAACCTGAAAAAGGTAATAATATATGTTATATATTGAACAACTGTTAATTCCCTATTATTCTCACTTCTGTGATTTTTTTAGTTAACATAATGGTATAGTAGGCAAATTCTAGAGAACAAAGGGATATTACAAAGGTAAATTAGTTCTTAGATTATGGGGCATCTTCCTCAATAAATCAATGGTCCTTTATTAAGTATGTACTAGGCATTATATTAATCACTAGAAATTCAAGGACAAAAAATGAAAAAGGCCCTATCCTCAAGGAGCTTACATCATATGATAAGTAAGACAACACATACACCTATAAGCATGCAGCAAATTTATACAAAATAAATGGAAGGTAATTCGGGGAGGACTTAAAGTATGTGGTACAGTGGATAGAGCATTGGACCTGGAGGCTGACAGACCTGCATTCAAATCTGACCTGAGGCACTGACAAGCTGACTCTGAGCAAGTCAATTAACCCTGTTTGCCTCAGTTTCCTCATCTGTGAAATGAGATGGAGAGGAAATGTCAAACTAGTATCTTTGCCAAGAAAATCCTAAATGTGACTCTCAACAATAATTTGGAGAAAAGGATGCACTAAAAGCTGGGAGGATCAGCCTTTATATAATGGATGAGAAATTCTAGAAAAACCTGAGAAATATCAAACCTTTGAGTATTTTTCTGACTTATACCAGTCTTCCAGGTGCCAGCTTTCTCTCTACAGTTTTCACTTTTCCTAAGGCTCTTTTAATTCTTCTAATTACACTAGAGGAAAATCCTTGATTAGGTGATGATAGTCTTTAACATGTTCTAATCTATCTTTTCATAAGGTCATTAGCAGTCTGGAGTATCTCCAAGATACTGAGCAGTCAATTTTTAAAATCACTTATCCCAAATCTGCAAATCAGCATGGTGTTGCCTATTTGAGAGTAATCTACAAAATAGTGAGAAATTGATCCTACATGGCTCAGTGCTGGACTTAGCATCAGGAAGACCTCAGTTCAAATCATACTATTTGACCCTAGACAGAGCACTTATACACGCTAGTCTCAGTTTCCCAATCTGTAAAATGGGAATAGTAAGAGTACTTATTTCACAGGGTTGCTGTGAGAATTAAATTATAAAACAGTAGAACAATTTAAGAACTATATAAATGGCAAACTGCAAATCTTTGTGAGTTTTTGTTTGTTTTCTTTTGCTTTCTCCAGATAGAGCAAAAACTCTCTAATATCTCTCTCCTACTGGGCTTGTGGTATGGGATGGGGAAAGCTTACATGTTTAATCAAAATAAACTAGTAAGATGCTTAAAAATTATAAAAGTCTAGGAATCTGACTTCTCCTAAAGAAAGCACCTAAACACAAGATGAGAGAGTATTTAACTTTACTTTCCTAGTAGGATATAAGTACCTTAAGGACAAAGACTTTTTTTTCCCTTTGCATCTCTAGTACCTTTCCAGTATCTTTCACATAATAGGTATGTTATAATATGTTTGTTGAATTAAATTAGTTCTTTTGGGAATGGTTGAAATATTTACTTGTGATACACATAAATGCCCACTCAGGTCATAAAACTAAAAATTTTAGAGCAGGAATTCAAGCAGTTTAATCCTTTTATTTTATGGAAAAAATTATGCCTCAGATAAGTTAAATGACTTGCCCAAGGTTACAAAGTTAGTCACTAAGAAAACTAGGCATTAGATGACATGTTTTCTGATTCCTAGTCCAGCATTCTGTCTACTGTTTGAAATTTCTACAAATTCCAAACGTTATATTGTGCATGAAATGTCAAAACTTCATTGTATGTTATCAAGGTATGGATGCAAAATATAGAATCATACCATATGGAAAAATATATATTATAGATACATTATAATATGTTATTAAAATATGCATTATATGTGTACACATATATCTACTTTCATACCTATATATTACCATTGAGTTTGTGTTACTTTGGGGCTACTTAGTGATCTAGCTGAAAAAAATATTATAGTAATAGTTACCAAATCCATTCATCTCAATTTGTCAATGTCTATGACCTTAGATGTGTCTGACTGAGAATTATAAAAATATCACAAAAATATTTTTCATCTTGAAATTACTTAGTTATAGGGGCCCTGTCAAACTTGGGGTGTTGGACTGGAACAAGAGTTTTACTTTCATTCAATAATCATTTATTAAGCAATTACTATGTGCTAGACACTGTGCTAAGCACTGGGGATACAAAAAGAGGCAAAAGGCAGTCCCTGCCCTCAAAGAGCTCAAGATCTAATGGTAGAAAGAAGAGGCAATATATACAAAGCAAGATACATGCAGGGTAAATAGGAAGTAATTAAAAGAGGGAAGTCAGTGAAATTAACTAGGAGGTGAAATTTAGTTGATACTTAAAGGAAATCAGTGGGCAGTAGTCTGAATGAATGAGGGAGAGAGCATTCCAGGCATGGGGGAGAGAGAGAGAGACAGAGAGAGAGACAGAGAGACAGAGAGACAGACAGAGAGACAGAGACAGAGAGACAGAGAGAGAGACAGAGAGAGAGACAGAGAGAGACAGAGACAGAGAGTGACAGAGAGACAGAGAGACAGAGACAGAGAGACAGAGACAGAGAGACAGAGACAGAGACAGTGAGAGAGAGACAGAGACAGTGAGAGAGAGAGAGAGAGAGAGAGAGAGAGAGAGAGAGAGAGAGAGAGAGAGAAAGTATGTGCCCAGAACTGAGATGTGAAGTGAGACAGCCAGGAGTCTGGTGTCATTAGATCAGAGACTATGTGTCAGGGAAAAGGGTGTAAGAAGATTGGGAAGGTTATAAAGGGCTTCAAATTCTGAACAGTATATTTTGTATTTGTTTCTGGAGTTGATAGAAAGCCACTGGAGTTTAAGAAAGAGGGTGTGTGTGTGTGTGTGTGTGTGTGTGTGTGTGTGTGTGTGTGTGTGTGTGTGTGTATGATATGATCAGAGTTGTGTTTTAAGAAAATCGTGTTTTAAAAAAATAGTGATTGAATGGAGAACGGATTGAAGTGGGGAGAGACTTGAGGCAGGCAGACCCATGAGTACTCTGTTGCAATAATCATATCATGAAGTGATATGGGCCTACATGATGTATTCAGGAAATGTTAAAGAGATAAAATTGGCAGGCCTGAGCAATAGCTTTAATATGAGAGCCTGGATAGAAAGATAGAGAGAGATAAGAGAGGGAGGAATCCGGGTTCATTCTTAGGTTGCAAACCAAATGAACTTGGAGGGTGGTACTGCCCTTTGCAATAATAGGGAAAGGAGAGGGGGGGGGGTTTAGGAGGAAAATAATGAGTTCTGTTTTGTACATATTTAGTTTAATATAGTACTGGACATCTAGTTCAAGATATCTGAAAGGCAGTTGGTGTATGAGATCAGAGGTGAGCAGAGAGGAAGAGATTTGAGAATCACCTGTATGAAGATAGTAAATAAATACGTGGAATTGATGAGATTATCAAATGAAGTAGTATAGAAGGAGAGAAGAGGATTCAGGACAGAACCATTAGGGACATCTACAGAAGAGAAGGAAACCCAGGAGTGAGTGGCATCCTGAAAATGGACAAAGAAGAGAGAGAACAGAGGGATCAATAGTGTTGAAGGCTGCTGAGAGGTCAAGTAGAATGAGAATGGAGAAAAGGCCATTTGATTAAGCAATTAGATCATTAGCAACTTTTGGGAGAACAGTTTCTGTGGAATGATTAAGTAGGAAGTCCAAGAGGAAAGAATGTGGAAGAGCACCTACTGCAGACAGCCTTTTCAAGGAATTTAGCTACAAAGTGCAAAAGAGAAATAGGATAATACCAGGGTTAGAAGGATCAAATTTGAGTTTCTTTCAGGATAAGGGAGAAATGGGTATGTTTGCAGGCAGTAGGCAAAGAGCCAGTTTTATATGCATATAACTGGCTATATGCTGAAAGAATTCAGAATCGTGGAATGTTAGGTTGGAAAGGGACAACAGTGGGCATCTAGTTCAACCTATTCCTTCAAAGAATCATTGCTAGGAAGCTTTTTGCTGGTATTTATTTTGCTTCTTTGCTACTTCCACCCAAAATGTGAGATTCTGCCCACTGATGCTAAAGCAGATAGTCTAGTCCTTCTTAGAGCCACAGGACAACCTTTCACATACTTAAACACAGCTATTACATTCCAGAGTCTTCTATTCTCCAGGCTAAATACTTCTAATTCCTTTAATTCATCTTTATACAAAATGGAATCAAAGTTCCCCTTTCATTGCTACTCTTCTCCAGATACTATATGGCTCAACATTGTGATGCATTTAATATTTTAGAATATCTTAGACAGTTAAATATTGTCTCAATTCTAAATACCTAGGTAAAGCAGTAACCTAACTGTGTACACTTATAGCACAAAACAAAGGAGTCCATGTTTCAAGGAACTTTCCTTTTTATACATTTTATCTGCATGGATAAAGGTATATGACATGTTGACATTTAAGTGCAATGCAAGCTAATTTAAGGAAAGACAGGGGACTAACAATTGAGGGGGGTCTTGGAAGGTTTCACAGAGGAGGCATAATTCTATAACGTTTATATTTTTAAAAATATAGGTATCGTCCATGAAAATTAAAAAAAGGAACCACACATAACACTGATTATGCACTTATCATATGTATCTAGGGATGTTCTGGTAAGTTGCCAGTTTAGCAACTAGTTCTTTAAAAAAGACAAAACAATTTTAAGTTTAATCTATACTATTACTATTTTCTTTACTAATTCCTTAATTCTAGAAGTAAACAAAACAATAAATCAAGTCCCAATTTGTAGCATTTGTTTGCTTTCCAAGGCTTATATACTCACACTAAAATTTTAGCAGTACAATACAATATAGTACAGTACAATTTGAACACCATTTTGACATGTCAATAGTATTTTTAAAAGCGTTTATAGTTTTTATAATAAATTTCATTAAACACAAACAGAAATCAAAATAGGATTCATTTTCTCCTTGTCTATCTGAACAATGAATATAAGGACTAAGAACAGAAGAAATATAAGATTAGAATGCCAGTATTCAAGGATATCTTAGTCTTTTTTAAAAAAAATAAAATGTGAATTTTCTTTCATGAAAAAAAATTGGCAAAACAAACCATGCAAGCATAGTTAACATAATATATAGCAGATACAGGATTCAAAAAGCCTACAATAGACTAGAAAAATGAGCCTAAACAAACAGAAAATGTTTAAAGACATAAAAGCAGAGTCTGACATTTAAGTTAAAAAAAATTGACTGCAAAAGTACAAGACGGGGAATTACTATTCTTAAAGTAGTTCACATGAAAAATTCCTAGAAATGTTATCAAAAACTCAGTATGAGAGTGATATGGATGCAACAATGTTAATGTAATATTAAGTTTCTTAAAGAGATGTATAGCACTAATATCAAAGCACTTAATAGGTCTACTGTCCTTTATACTAGTCCACAGCACATATAATACTCACTTCTGGATGTCAAAACTTAAAAGGAATACCAACAGATTGCAGCATATTCAAGAATGACTACCTATAGAGAAAGTAAAAATTTTGAGAACCACAATCTGAGGAAACCATGGCATGCTTAGTCTGATGAAGAGAAGATTTAGTGCATTCATAATTACTATATTCAAATATTTGAAAGTCAACAGGTAAGATCCCTGGGAGAAGTGAAAGAACTTCATGCCGCCATGGGGAAGGTGGGAAAGAGGGAAGAAGAGAAAATTTGGACCTCAAGGAATTGTGGAACTGAATGTTGTATTCTAAAAGTAAACAAAAAGTTAAAATAAAAAAAAAAGAAATCCCAGTACCTCTATTTACTATGAAATTCATAATTTTCTGACACTGACAACCATTGAAATCAGAAGACCAGATCTCATGATTCTGAGTAACGAAATAGAGTTTTGCATCTTTATAGTTTGTAGTATCAACAACTATAGGTCCTTCTAATTGAAGATTAGTCAAAGTACAGTTGCAATTTCTTTCTTCAAAGCAGTGGATGTTGCTTTCTGATTGAGAATTCAAAAGTATCTTAGCTCTTTTCTTTAATAAATCATAAGCAACCAATGCCATAGTATTCAGAGATTTCTGAGTCCAAAACAAGATGCTAGAAGAAAAAAAATAAAGACACATGAAATAAATACATTTAAGAAGTATAAAAAGACATATCATTAAAATGCTTTAATATTATGCATAGAAAATTCATTTGATTTTGCAAGTCCTATGGATGACATCATGAAAATTGTTCATGTTTGAATGTCCAAGATGTTAACATGTCAATGGAATCCCTTTAAGCTAAAGATCCCATAAAGAGAAAAAGATTAATATCCAGGTTACAGGCTAAAATATAACATTATATTGTTCATCTACATATAGATAAGTAAAAATATGTTCTCATTGTATATAGTTGTTCAACCACAGGAGTCACAGTTACACCCATGATGCGACTGAGTCTTTACATAAGCTGTAATGCTAGAAGTCTATTTTTATATACCTTTTATTATTACCTATCCAGTACTCTACTCTCAGACTCACATCACTTCTTTATTTTTAGTTTAGTTTAGTTTTGAACTTTCATTTCCACAAGATTCTGAGTTACACATTTTCTACCAGTCTTTCCCCTACCTCTCCACCCCAAGATAGTGAGCCTACTGAATACCCATTCCCCCAATCCACACTCTCTTATATCCTCCCCCATCTCCCCTCTAACTTTCTAGTAGGGGAATATGGATTTCTATACCCCAGTGTCTGTATATCATTTCCCAGTTGCATGAAAAAACATTTTTTTAATATTTTTAAAAAAAATTTTATGTTCCAGATTTGTTCCCTTCTTCCCTCCTTCCCGCTCTTCCTCTCCACTGTAACAGTTTTCTCTTGCCTATTTTATATGAGATAATTTACCCTATTCTATCTCTCCCTTTCTCCTTCTCTCATTATATTCCTCTAACCTCTTAATTTTATTTTTTAGATATCATCGTTTCCCATTCAACTGATCCAGTGCCTTCTCTGTATACATGTACATACACATACACACACTCACACATATATTTTACATACATACTCCCTCCTATACATACATATATGTATGTATACATGTATAGATATACATGTATACATATATACACATACATATATATATATATATATATGCACACACATATTCCCTTCAACTATCCTCATATGGAGAAAAGCTTTATGAGTTACAATTATCATTTTTCCATGTAGGAATGTAAATAGTTTAGCTTTAATAAGTTCCTTATGATTTCTTTTCTCTGTTTCTCTTCTCAAGCTTCTCTTGCTTTTTGTATTTGAAAGTCAAAATTTCTGATCACCTCTGTTTTTTTTTTTCAAGAATACTTGAAAGTTCTCTATTTCATTGAATGATCATATTTTCCCTTGAGACATGATACTCAGTTTTGCTGGGTAGGTGATTCTTGGTTTTAATCCCAGCTCCTTTGATCTCTGGAATATCATATTCCAAGCCCTATGAACCCTTAGTATAGAAGGTGCTGGATCTTGCGTTATCCTGATTTTGATTCGACAATACTCAAATTATTTCTTCCTGACAGCTTGTAATATTTTCTCCTTGACCTGGGAACTCTGGAATTGGACTATGATATGCCTAGGAGTTTTCTTTTGGGGATCTTTTTCAAGAAGTGATCAGTGAGTTCTTTCAATTTCTATTTTGCCCGCTTGTTTCAGAATATCAGGGCAATTTTCCTTGAGAATTTCTTGAAGGATGATTTCTGAGACCTTTGATGACTATCTAGGGCTAGCTGCTAATTCCATGCTCCCTCATCCTTCTTAAATTACTTTATCCTTATTTTGCTTATATTCTATAATTATTTCCACATATACTTCCTGTTTCCTCCAAATAGGATGTCAGACCCTTGAGAGAAGCACCTGTTTTTATCTTTTTATCCCCAGGGTCTAGCAGAATGCCTAGAACACAGTAGTTGACAGCCATTTATAACTAGTTGATGGTGCTTTCAGTAAGGTTTGAAAATGTAAGGTAGAAAACAAAAGTGAGGGCAGAGCCAAGATGGCAGAGTAGAAACAGCTCATCCAAGCCACTCTGCCCCCACATGCCCCCCCAAACGATGTAAACGGGGACTCTGAACAACTTCTGGAGCCCCAGCACCCACAGAACGACACAGAGAAGCTAAACTCCCGCTGAGGACAGCCCAGCAGCCCTGCAGGAAGGACCAGCGCAGTGGTCTGGGACCTGGCAGCGTGCAGCGTGCAGAGCGCAGGAGCCGATCCGAGGCGAGCCCAGGTCCGCATGAGCCGAGGTTTTAGCCCCAGGGCAGCAGGGCCAGCAGCCGGCTGGAGGAACCCCAGAACACCAGGAGCTGTGGTGATTCCAGAACTATCAACATAGACTTGCCTAGGACAAAGTAAGAGGTTAGTGTCCTATGGACTTTGGGACTGGTATTAGGGAATGCGTCGGCTCCCTCCCCTGGGGGCTAGAAGCCACTGAGGACAAACGCCATTTTGTAGTTTTCAGAGGCAGATCCCGCTCCCAGCCTGCAAATTTGTAGGGAGATCCAGCGATCAGTCTTGGGGGGTAATCGCTCTTGCTTTAACCTCCCTGGATCTGGATTGTGATCTAGGGTGGAAGTCGTGGGTGGGTTTACAGCTTGCCAGAAACGGAAGTTGCCCCCCACACGTTCGGGACGAAAATTCCTCTATCTGGCCTTAAAGCCATAGTGTGGCAACAAGTCCAAAAGTCAAGTAATTAAGTGGCAACATGCCAAGGCAAAGGAAACAGAAAAATGCAACCCTAGACTCCTATTTTGGGGGCATAGAGCAGGAAAAGGACTGTGAGGTCAGAAGTCCTGCTCCAAAAGCCCCAGGGGAAACCATGAGCGGGTTGCAGGTCATAGAGGACCTTAAGAAGGACTTTAAAAATCAAATAAGAGAAGTGGAGGAAAAATTGGAAAGAGAAATGAGAAGGATGCAGGAAAAGTATGAAATGAGGGTCAACAGCCTGACTGAGGAAAACAACACCTTAAAAAATAGACTAACTCAAATGGCAAAGGAGGCCCAAAAGGGCAATGAGGAGAAGAATGCCTTAAAAAGTCGAATTTGCCAGATGGAAAAAGAATCTCAAAAGTTCACTGAGGAGATTCATTCCTTCAGAGTTAGACTGGAGCAAATGGAAGCTAATGACTTTATGAGAAATCAAGATGCTGTTAAGCAGATCCAAACAAATGAAAGATTAGAAGGCAATGTGAAATATCTCATGGGAAAAACCACTGACCTGGAAAATAGATCCAGGAGAGACAATTTAAAAATTATTGGACTACCTGAAAGCCATGATCAAAGAAAGAACCTAGAAATCACCCTTCAAGAAATTCTCAAGGAAAACTGCCCTGATGTTTTAGATCCAGAGGGCAAAATAGAGGTTGAAAGAATCCACCGATCACCTCCTGAGAAAGATCCCAAAAAGAAAACTCCCAGGAATATTATAGCCAGGTTCCAGAATCCCCAGATCAAGGAGAAAATACTTCAAGCAGCCAGGAAGAAACAATTTCAATATTGTGGAAACACAATCAGAATAGCCCAGGACCTGGCAGCTTCTACACTGAGGGATCGAAGGGCATGGAATATGATATTCCAGAGGGCAAAAGAACTGGGAATGAACCCAAGGGTCACCTACCCAGCAAAACTGAGTATTTTGTTTCAGGGGAAAATATGGTCATTCAGTGGAATAGAGGACTTTCAAGCATTCTTGAGGAAAAAACCAGAATTGAATAGAAAATTTGACATCCAGACACAAGAAGGAAGAGATGCCTGAGAAGGTAATCAGGGAAAAGAAATCAAAAGGAACTTATCAAAGTTGAACTATTTACATTCCTATATGGAAAAGCAATAACTGTGACTGATGATATCTTTCTCACTATGAAAATAATGGAAGAAGGGGGTGTGGTCATATGAATACATATGTGAATGTGTGTGTATATGGTTACAGTTATATATGGATAGAGGGCATAGGTTGAATTTGTTGGGAAGGGAGAATACTCAAGGGATGAAATTATGAGGTGAGAGAGGAAAGTGGCAAGAGGAGATGGGGAGAGACAGGGTAGTGTAAACTATCCCATGCAGAAGAAGCAAGGGGAAGTGGTTGCAAAAGACGGGGAGAATAAGGAAGACTAAAAAGGCAAAACCACATTCAAACTGAATTTGGTTCAGGGAGAAAATGACATACATAGTAAATGGGATATCTCAACCTGCAGCAGGATAGGGGGAAGGGGGATGGGAGGAGGGATGATGGATGGGAGGGCATCCTTGGGGTGAGGGGAGGTTGGAAGTACCCACTATAGAAGAGGGACAGGATCATGTAGGGAATGGACCAGGTGGGGGGTGGGATGAGTGGGAGGGAATTATAAGCAGCCTTGTACAATATATCTACTATGATAATGTTTTGCATAGCTAGACATGTACAACATATACTGAATTACTTATCTCCCAAGAAGGAATGGGTGACAAGGGAGGAAGGAAATGGATCTGAAATTTGAGGTTGTAACATTAAATGTTTCAAATATATATAAATACTATTATTAATACTCTTTTGCTTGTAATAGGGAGATAAGATGTGCAGGCATTGGGATGCAAAGACTCACCTTCCTCTAATGGAAAAGTCAATGGGGGTATGGGAGAAGGTATGGGAGAGAGCAGATTGGAGGAAGCGATATCTTGTGGGATTACTGCTCTGGGAGGTTGGGTAGGGGAATAATGGGGGGAAAATGATTGTAACTCAAAATCTGGCGGAAATGAATGATGTAAAACAGAAGTTAATAAAGCATTTGTTTAAAAGCAAAAAAAAAAAAAAAGAAAACAAAAGTGAATAGAGAAATAATCACTCCTTTCTCTGATATCAAATTAAGAATGGGAAGGGATTGCCATTCTTCCCAAGCCATGCTTTAATCTACTCAATGGACAAGATTCCTTCTTAGTTACCAGTCTTGGCTATGCCCAAAGCATAGAGAAAATCTTAGCTGAGAAGAATGAGCATGCTATCAAATGCCAAAGATGGGAAACAGAGGAAGTAATGAACATGTCTCCTTTTCACTTTTACTTTCCTTCTTTTTCCTTTTCCTGTTTAGTTATCATCACTGGGTTCAATCCGTTACATTATTTAATTGCATGAGCATATGTATATAAATATCATATTGCTTCATGACAGTTGTCTTAGAAAACTGATTGTGGTTTTTGATCAGTTAGCCAGTGTACCTTTGGTGACTGGTCAAAAGATGACATTTTGGATAAAGATTATGAAAATATGAGTATGGTCTATGGAAAAGGCTGTTACTTTAATGAAAGTCAATATGAGATTATTTATATTATCCAAATGGGATTACTGATATATGGAGTAGATACTATATCTTAAGATAAAATAAAAAAGAACAAGTTTGGGGATTATGGAATAGGTTATACTGAAATTAGATTTAGGAACATCCACTATGATTGTGTTCTATAAATTACTAGTCTCCGATGATTGTTCTAATATACCTGACAAAATTCAAATACAGGATAATATCTGAAAACTAGCTTAAAATGCCCTTTCAAAAGTAGAGAAGTACCATAGAAAAATTGCAAGATTAATGACTCAAGTTGATGATATTGCACAGCAATTGAGATACAAGTTTGGAAATTACATTTCAGTAGTCAGCTATACAAGAAATTAAGTTAAATCCTTGGCATAAGAGAGGCTTCTTTCATGAATGACACTGATCCCATATTCTGTATGCCAAAGATGAGAACTCTACCTGTTCCTAGCCTGAGGGCTAGATCCTCAAAGCCAGATAGCAGCAAGAAATCTGTGAGAAGGTCCAAAGTAAGTTTAATGAACTAGAAAGAGGTAGTTCATCTGAATATTAGGAGGAGTTAAAGCTCCTTAGCTGAACAGAATAAAGTATGTATGTGAGCAAATCTAGGAAAAAATGTTTTGTTATAAAAAAAAAAAAAGTGAAAGCAGGTAACCTGTTTAGAAGGCCACACAACACTAAAACTATAAAGAACTAAAAGCTATGCAATGACACTGAAAATGTGGATTACAAGCAAATGGAAGGCAGGACTGAGATTGGTACTTCCATCAGTCAGATTGCCAACAATGGTGGCACATCTCATTTTAGTGAACCAAGCATCTCTGCTCCACTTGTGTGTGGGTGACTGACAAAGGGAGCACATGGCTGAAGAAGGAATGTAATATAAGATAAGATACAAGTCAAGAAGTGAGATGATTATGTCAAAGGACTCAGGTGCCAGTCCCTCGAAGGCACTTTATTCTTGTTACAATAACAGAAACCGGAGATGTGCAATAAAATAGAGAACCAGATTGTCATGGATTCTACATATGGTAGCAAAAAGCTATTGGTACTACCTGGAGTATATTACTTTATGGCCATGAAAGCTTTATATAATGACTTTAGACATATGGATCAAGAAGACATGCTACAGCTAGCATAAAAGAGATTTGAGTCTTATAAGATGACTGTAGATACCACCAAGAAATAGGTGAAGTGCTAATTGCATACAGAGGGAACTACTACCAAATTGTGCAGAACATTTGGAGAATATTAGAGGTAGAAAGCCTTTGTAACTTATCTGTATTGATTTCCCATATTGGGAAAGAGACAGAACTTAAGTCATATATTAGTAGTGAATTACCACTTCAAAAGGTGAGTAAATACATAATGAATCCTAGAGTCATAAAAGTTTAAAAAGTTTGTTCAGGGATCCTGAAAAGCCAATCCACTACAATTACTTATTTCCAAAAGGTGAGTTATCTGTACTCCCTTATGAATGAGTGGAAATTGATGTGTATTCATCTTAACAGACTTTAACATAAAGGCACAACCATCCCATCATGCTAACACTGATTGAGATAATGACTCAGACACAAATATTTCAAGTGAATACGGCTCTGTAACTGCAACCCAACAACAAATTCAAGTGATATGAAAGGACTGAACCAATAGCATTATCCGTTCTGCCTAGAAATTCAGCTGTAGATACAGAAACACCTCACAAAGTATAGTTACATTGTTATCTAGTCTCAAGCCTCCGCTAGTTAAGATTTAGATATGCATGATGATAGTTATGATGAACATTATAACCAGCAGATGGCCTAATGTTAAAAGTACAATCATAACATCAATGCATATGTTAATTATTTCTCCTTCAGTCAAACAGCCTTTTCATTCTGGAAGGACTCTCCACCCCAGAGGCCCCATTGTCTGATTGGTAAGTTCCTCCTGGAACCTCCATTTCAAGGAAGTGTCTAGGCCAGCTATGCTCACTCCTTCACTCCTCCCCAGGATCCCAATCCCACTCTTAAATCTCTGAATTTTTCACAGTGCTTCTACATATAGCTACTTCCCTCCAGCCCTCTTCCCACACCCATTCTTTTCAGGTTCTTTTTATGCATTTTCTTCCTTCACTAAGATGTAAGCTCCTCGAGAGCAGGGACCGTCTTTTTCACTTGTATTTGTATTCCCAGCATATAACACAATTCCTGGGATGCAAGTAGGTGATTAATAAATGCTTATTGACTTCAATTACTGCATATATTTAGTGTTCTTTTATTTTATTATTTTTCCATTTATGTTTATTTGCTTTTGTTCTAGTATCAAAACTGTATTGTATTTAAATTAATCTAAATATATAGTTTGCTTATTTGCATAAACTCCACTGTTTCTTCATATTTGTTATTTTGTAGGCCTGCTGATTCTATTTTTTTTACCTTTGCTCATTAATTTGCATATTTGTTTTTGTTCTATGGATATGAATATACTGCTGTGACATGTGCATGTGTTTTTTCCTGCATGTAATTTAGACCTGCAGTCACTGAAACGGCCTGTCAAGTTATGCTTTGTGTTGTGCTATATCTACTGAATATATTGTCTATGTTCATTTGTCATGAATGGCACCCTAAGGTGGTTACCTGGGGTGCTGAGTTAATCATCCATTTAATGTTAAGTGCCTATGTTTATTTTGGTGCTATGCCTTATAACAGCAGATTTTAAATGTGCTGTAGCTGACTTTGGGAGCAACTGCGAAATACTAAACTTTGTGGAAGAATATTACCAAGGTCCTCAGAAACTCGAGATATTTATGGTCAAAGTTGAAGTTAAGTTAGAAATCTCATGGATTGTCATCATGAGAATAAGTACTGGGGAGTAAAAGAGAAGGGAGAAGTCTGAACTGAGATGGTCAAGTATGAGATTGGAAGAAAGATTCAGAGAATGGACACAAAAACAGCAGTGGCAGCACCGCATGGCATGATGACAGACAGGCACTGATGCTCCAGCAAGAATTTTGAATGGTCACTAAACCTGGGGCAGTGAGGCAGCCAGAATTCTCCCTGTTCACAGTTCTTCCTAAAAATCCACTAAGAAGGTATAACTGGAATAAACTGGAGCTAATATCAGCAGAAGAATAGGCAATATTTAATTATACTGATTGTCTATAGATGACAGAGAATTGTTTCTAAATTTCTCAATTTTCGTGACTAATTTTTATTTTTATATAAAATTACCATCATTCATACTTACCATGTGACCCATGTTTCTTCTTAATTCCAAGTAGAGAGATACAATTGAGGAAGCCAATGAGAGGCTTATGATTCACAGATTAAACAGGATAGAAATATGAAATTTAGTCTAAAATATTAAAGTTTTTTGCTTGGCATGGGGACCCTGAATCCAATCATGAAAGAATCATATGGCCTTCAATTTTAGTTATTTAAAAAAAAATAATCCTAATTAGTATCCCAATAGTAGGAGAGACTTAACCATGTAGAACTGTGTCTTCAATTTTTCCCCTAAACTGATGTGAGTTGGCAGTCATGCTCACTTATTGAGAAAGGGAGAGATGTACTAGAGAATCATGTGTTATCACCATCCTCCTGTATCCCTTTTCTGCTCTGACCCTGATCAGGGAAGAGAGGATGATAACTAAGGGGCACTTTAAAAAGTTTTATTGTCAGTTTATTTTTAAAGAAATTATGCAATTTCATTTGTAAAATCATATCCTTATTACATTTATGAGAAAACTTTAAAAGCCCTAAATATTATTGTCATTTTGATCTAAAAGAAAACCACAATAAGAATTTTTTTTCAATCTTTAGAAGATCTCATTTTAGACATATTCTTGAATGAGTGGTTTATGTTCATTAGCCCTTTCTATTTTCATGCTTGTTTCATCTCCTGAAGGTTTTCCAGAGCTATCACCTTCCCCATGCATTTCCATTAGCTTTCCTAATTTGAACTCGGCCATCTTGTGCATCTTGACTTTTTGAACAAATGTAAAATAGAGAAAGTAAATGGACAGGCCCAATGGGAAGAGAAAGTTGGAGTTTGGGAAGGTAGAGAGGCCCAAAGAAAGAATGATTAATTCTCCTTTTCACTTTTACTTTCTACTTTAAATCTCTAAATCTTGCCAGAAAGCACCATGTATATGGTGTATACATTTTCTATTCCCCACTAGATATTTAAAACAGGTTGTCTCATGGTTATCTTAAACACAACACGTCCATGCCAAACTTGTTATTATTGTTATTGTTGTTCAGTTGTTTCAGTCATGTCTGACTCTTTGTGACTCAGGATTTTCTTGGAAAAGGTATGGGAGTGGTTTGTCATTTCTTTCACCAGCTCATTTTACAGATGAGAAAACTGAGATAACAGGTTTAAGTGACTTTTCCAGGGTCATATAGCTAGTAAGTATCTGAGGCTAAGTTTGAATTCAGGTCTTCATGACACCAGGTCCAAAACACTGCCAGCTGCCTCAAGTTTTCTCATATATATATAAAATTTCATCAAAATTCTTTAGAAATCATAAAATATGAGTATTTTAAAACTTTTTATAAAGATAGAATTTTGTTCCAAGATGGTAGAATGAAATATACATTAAATTAAAATCTTATTACCCTTGCCATAGCAGTACCTATTTGTCAGTGCCTCTGAAAGTTTCTTTGGAATAGACAAACATAAATGCAAAGTAACAAAGGCTTAATTTAGTTCTATCCCTTAATTTAAACAGTTGATGGTTTTCTTTTAAAAAAATTAAAAAAAAACCCTTTTTGTATCAATTTGGCTTTTAAGTAGGGAAAACATATGTTGACTAGCAGCTGAAATAAGTATATATCTGCTTAACAAAATTCTAAATGTAAATTCATAAATTGTCAGTCTGAGTTAGAAATAAATTTTGGGGGGGGTTGTGAATTGTGTTTTTGGGTTTTGTGAATCAGTTCACCAATGCATGATCTCATGTGTATGACATGAGTTTCAAGCAAGAGATCTAGATTGTGGAACAAGGGTTAATATTCCAAAGTATGTGTCATGTAATTCCTGAGTCTTTCAATCCAAGACAAACTCAATATCACAGGCAATGGCATACCAGCAACTACTTTTGTTGCCAATAAAAATGCAGGCTTTGGGGCGGCTAGGTGCCCTGGAATCAGAAGGACCTGAGTTCGGAGCCAGGCTCAGAAACTTAATCCACACAAACAAAAACCTAGCCCTGTAACCTTGGGCAAGTTACTTAACCCCAATTGCCCTAAAGGGGAGGCTAGGTGGCGCAGTGAGTAAGAGCACAGGCCTCGGAGTTGGGATGACCCAAGATCAAATCCGGCCTCAGAAAATGAGCACCCACACATAAATAATGACTAGCCGTGTAACCTTGAGCAAGTTACTTAACCCCAATTGCTTAAAAAAAAAATGCAGGCTTGCTGTTTAAAACTGATTTTATATACATACACACACACACACACACACACACACACACACACACACACACACACACATATATATAAGAAATTAGTTGAACCTTGACTAAGAGTTGTTATATATATAAAAACTCTTAGTCAAGGTTCAACTGATTTTATATACATGCATACATACAAGGTTCAACTGATTTTATATACATACATACATACACACATACATATACATATCTATATATATATATATATGTATATATATATATATATGAGAAATTAGTTATAAAAACTCTTAGTCAAGGTTCAACTAATTTCTCATATCAGGTCACCATGGTACCAGGCAATTTCCTGTGCCTACAATTTTCAGTTGTAATCTTTCTAGAAAATATAAAAATGTACTCCATTGTTTTTGGCTCATGCACGTTCACATTTTACTATTACAATATTTTTTGGGAAAGCAATATTTTACTTGATATGTGTAGTGGTGGAAACCAACTCAGAGATTCTTCTGACTTTCCTGCTGCCAGTGGACCTGTTTTAGCTGTGGTGTGTAATATGCTGGCTTTGAGGAGCACAGGGATGGTTAATACAGAGGAAATGTCTTTTAATAAAGAAGATTTATGTCTGTCTCATACATAAAAGAAGAAATACCCTGGACAGCTGAAGGCAACTCCTTTTTTAAATCCTTCCATTATTTAAGATCTTCCAGTTTGCCCTAGAATACCTAAATTGGGGTCCTGACCTGTCTTTAAGGGGTCAAAGTTCAATAGAAATATATTCGGGATTTTTGTTTGTTTGTTTGTTTGTTTTTCTGTTTGTTAGGCAATTGAACAATTTATTTCATTCCTACCTTTGGGGAGCTCATTCTGATATCCAAACCAAATTTATTTAGTTATATTTCATTACCATATTCTGTAAGAAAAACAATAAGTTTAAATCACCTGTCAATCCTACAGGTGATCTTGACTTTAGATTTAATCAAAAGAGCATCATGAAATTTTGATAGTGGTTTCTCTCCCAGGCAGCATGAAATGAGTAGGTTGATGGCAAAGGTAGAGAGGTAAACCTTCTGAACTTTTGTACCTTCTGAATATATGCATAAATCTCTACCACATTTCCTATTCCCTGACTTATCAGGTGTTTTTGCCTGATATAGTGGAATCATAGGGCATGTTTCTTTTCCCATTCTGTATTTTGAAATTCTGATGTCCTGTGATAAATAAATTTACTTTCATTCAATTATACAAAACACCCAATATTTTCTATATTGTTTATTTATTGGGTACATCTTCAAATGTAGATGGCATGGCCTTTCCAGAAGAGAAAGAAAACATTCCTCTCTAAACTGACTCTTCTTCCAAACTTTGGAACTATGTAACTTCTGAGTTATGTAGGTTTTTAACTTTAGAATTATGTTTAATTCAAGGGCAGAGAAGTGACACAATGGATAGAATTCTAAGCTTAGAATCAGGAAAACCTGAGTTCAAATATGACTTCAGACAATTACTAGATGTGTAATGCTGGTAAGTAAATAAAAAAAGAAATACAAGCAAATACAGTACAATAGTACATTAGAAAATAAATGCAAAGTTAAAAAATATGAGGGCATATCTCATGCCTATTTTGATGACAAAAAGAACAACAATTGTTAGAGGAGCTATGGGAAATCAGGCATATGAATGAAGTATTGATGAAGCTTTGAATTGGTCCTATAGTGCTTGACTCAGTTATACCAGAACAAAGAGGTCAAAGACAGAAGGAATGTACACCTATGTACAGAAAATATTAACAATAGCACTTTTTGTGGCAAAACAAACAAAACAAAACAAAACAAAATTACATGCTAAGTGGTGATTCTTCAGTTTGGATGAGTAACCAAGAGTATATAATTACAATGGGATATTATTGTGCCACAAGAAATGATAAAAATAAAAGATGGATTTACACAAACTTTGGAAGATTTATTTGAACTGTAGAATCATGAAGTAATCAGAATCAGGATTAGGGCCTGAATCATTAATGCAATAAGGTAATAACTTTTAAAAATCAAGAATACAAATCTCTTGTCAGGGAGCATAGAATAAGATATCCATTTTCAGACATGGTTAGTATGTTAGTGTGTGACATATTTATTTGACTATACTTTTTTTTCCTTAAGAGAGCTTTTATGGGAATAAGGGGAGAGGTAAACATTATTAGTGATACAAAATTGAAGAAATAAAAAAATATCAGTGAAACATTAAAATCGAAGGGGAAAAGTTAATTCAAAAGAGGACATACAAACTCGGCAATCTGGTTACTATTTTGTTACACCTAACACAATACACTTAAAATGAATTGTGTAATGTAAGTTCAATTTTTCAAATATAATTTTTTAGTTTTTTTCAAATAAAAACATTGATGTTTGTTGATGATTGTTCTTAAATTTGTAATATATGGGAAAATATAAAATAAATGAATTTAATGACTTCCTGTCTTTAAAGTAAAATAAAAGCTTTTAATCTAGATATTTAATATAAGAATGATAATAATAATAGTAGTAATAATAACAGAAACTATAATTTGTATAGCAATTACTATGTGACCAGTATTGTGGTAAGTGTTTTATAAATATTATTGAATTTGATCCTTACAACAGTCTTGCAGGTAGGTGCCATTACATATTTCACTCAAAGGTTGAAGACACTGAGACCAACAAAAGTTAAGTGACTTACCCAAAGTCACACAGCTAGTAAGTGAATGAGGAATATTTGAGTTCAGGCCTTCCTGACTCCAGGTCCAGTGCTCTACACACTGTTGTCACCTACATAACTATCCCTAATCTGGTTCTAAATTATCCTTTCCATCATGCAATGTTCCTGCCACACACAACAGGCCTTCCGGCTATTTTCTGTATTTTACATTTCATATTCTCCATAAACATATTCACATAATACTTTTTCTCCCTATTCCTGACTCATAACTTTTTTTCCTGCTTTTCCTTAATATTCCTTCAAAACTAATCTTAGATATTGTCTCCTACATCTCTTTGTCCTTAATGTCCCAAGGTGTTAGTGTTCTTTCCCTTTAAGAATATTTTAGAGCACTTTGCTTGATCTATCCTTAATTTCCTTCCTTCCTTTTTTTGTCTTATACATTTATGTGAACATATTTCATCACTTCATCAGACTAAGTTTTCTGAAGGCAGGTACTTTTTTCATTTTTTTTTTATGTTCAGAGTTTTTGCAATGTCAGACTTATATGAAGTACTTAATAAACATTTCTTGAACATTTTAATCTTTATCATGGAATACCAGACCTTAAAGTAAGTGGGTAATACATCTTTATTAAAATGAAATGAAAATGGGGTTATATCAATATACAGGCTTTTCTGGCCTGCTTTAAACTGTCAAAGATATAAGTGAAAAAATAACATTTCATCTTTAGTCCCTGACCTGGCATAATTATGCTTACAACAAATTATTATTACTATCCAATAACTCTGGACACCTCCTATTAATATTTTCTATCAGCTATAGTTTTTACCTAGATAAAACTTAAATTCATCAAGAAACTATTTCACTCATGAATAAAGACAAAATTCTTCACTATTAAGTAATGAAAAATATTGTGCTATTCCCAATTTAGCTAATTATAAAACACATACATATCTATACATTCAGCTATTTAGTTACAGTTTTATTCTAGATGAGACTGCATTCCACCTAAAGTTACTGTTTTTTCTGCTACTATCATTAATAATAAAGGCATTTATGATTCTTAGGAATAGAGGTTGGGCTAATTTGCTTCTCAACTTACTTCAATATACAGAAAATTGTTTTGAAAAAGATAGCAGTAACAGGAAGTGCAATACAATGGAAAAAGTTAACAAAATGCAGTATCTAGATTGCTAATAAAGTTTAAAATTTCAGTGTTTCTTTACATAGTGAAAACACAAGATGCTCAATACTTTAGACATAAAGCTAACATAACAATAAAATGAAACGTAGTAACAATATTAAAATATTAAAGACATTAAAAAATTTCATTTCAGGATGGAATTGAGATTCCTAAATAATTCAGGAAGGTTCATACTCTCTCACAGCCCTGAAAAGCCCACGAAAGTGTCTTGTGGACTTTTAAACAGTAAATAATTTTATTTCTCTCTTTTTTATTTTTTAGTTTACATCATTTATTTCCACAAGATTTTGAGTTACAAATTTTCTACCCATTTTTCCCCTACCCACCAACCCCAAATAGGGATCCCACTGAATATCTCCTCCCCCAATCTGCTTTCCCATATCTTCCCCATCTCTCCTCTGACTTTCCAGTAGGGCACAGTGGATCTCTATGCCTCAGTGCCTGTATATTTGATTTCTCAGTTACATGTAAAATAATAATAATATAAATATATATATATATATATATATTTAAACATTTGATTTTAAAACTTTGAATTCCAGATTCTTTCCCTTCCTCCCTTGTCACACACATTTACTAGGAAGATAAGCAATTCAATATATGTTGTATTTGTGTAGCTATGCAAAATATTTCCATAGTAGATATATTGTGAAAGACTGACTGTATTTCCCTCCATCCTATCTGACCCCCCACTTTTTCTATTCTCTACTTTGATCTTGTCCCTTTTCAAAGTTGGGTGCTTCCAACTTCCCTCCCCCCAAGCCTGCCCTCTCTTCCATCATCTCCCCTTTGATCCCTTTCCCCCTTACTCTCCTGTAAGGGTGAGATACACTATTTAGTGTGTGTCATTCCCTTCCTAAGCCAAATTCTATGAGAATAAGGTTGACTCATTCCCTTTGGCCTTCCTGTTCTTCCCCTCCACTGTAACAGTTTTCCCTTACCTCTTCTATATGAGATAATTTACCCCATTCTGTCTCTCCCCATCTCCTCTCATTATATTCTTCTCTCACCTCAATCTCCCCTTTTGAGTATCATCCCTTCCTATTAAATTGGTTCTGTACCCTCTGTCTATGTATACCTGTACACATACATACACACACTCATATATGTATTCATATGCCCAAATACCTTCCTATGTATATATATATATATATTTCTATTCCCTTCAACTATTATCATACTGAGAAAAGTTTCATAAGTTACATTTATCATCTTTCCATGTAGGAATGCAAATAGTTCAACTTTGATAAGTTCATTATGATTTCTTTTCCCTGTTTACCTTCTCATGCTTCTCTTGCTTCTTGTATCTGAATGTCAAGTTTTCTATTCAACTCCGATTTTTTCATCAAGAATGCTTGAAAATCCTCTATTCCACTGAATGACCATATATTCCCCTGAAGCATGATACTCAGTTTTGCAGGGTAGGTGATTGATTTAATCCCAGCTCCTTTGACCTCTGGAGTATCATATTCCAAGGCCTTTAATCCCTCAGTAATGAAGCTACCAGAATCTGTGTTATCCTGATTGTGTTTTCACAATATTCAAATTGTTTCTTCCTGGCTGCTTGTAATATTTTCTTCTTGATCTGGGAACTCCGGAACCTGGCTATAATATTCCTAGGAGTTTTCTTTTGGGGATCTTTTTCAGGAGGTGATTTGTGGATTCTTTCTTTCTTTCTTTCTTTCTTTTTTTTGTTTTGGGGTTTGTTGTTGTTGTTGTTGTTGTTTTGTGGATTCTTTCAACCTCTATCTTGCCCTCTGGTTGTAAAACATCCAGGCAATTTTCCTTAGGAATTTCTTGAAGGATGATTTCTAGGTTCTTTTTTTTGATCATGGATTTCAGGTAGTCCAATAATTTTTAAATTATCTGTCCTGGATCTATTTTCCAGGTCATTGTTTTTTCCAATGAGATATTTCACATTATCTTCTATTTTTTATTTGTTTGGATCTGTTTAATAGTATTCTGATTTCTCACAAAGTTATCAGCTTCTATTTGCTCCAATCTAATTCTGAAAGAATGATTCTCTTCAGTTAGCTTTTGGGATTCTTTTTCCATCTGGCAAATTAGGTTTTTAAGGCATTCTTCTCCTCATTGCCTCTTTGAGCCTCTTTTGCCATTTGAGTTAGGTGTTATTTTCTTCACTCAGGTTGTTGACTTTCTTTTCATGATTTTCTTGCATCATTATCATTTCTCTTTCTTATTTTTCTTCCACTTCTCTTATTTGGTTTTCAAAATCCTTCTTAAGCTCCTCTATGGCCTGTAACTAGCTCATGTTTTTCTTGGAAGCTTTTGGTAGAGGAGTTCTGACTTTGCTGTCTTTCTCCTGTTCGATGCTTTGATCCTTTTTGTCTCCAAAATAGGAGTCTAATGTCAGATTGCTCTGCTTGTTTTGCTTCCTTTGCTTGCTCATGTTGCCACTCAATTATTTGACTTTTGAGCTTTTTGCCACAGTAGAACTCTGCTACCAGAAAGGGGAGCTTTGTCCCAGTCACTAGGGTTTATGCAGATGCTGGAGCTATTAGTTGGGTGCCCTCTCTAAAGGCTCCATATGCTCTGGCAAGCTGATCATGCACCCTAGGATCTCTACCCTATACCGAAATCAAGATCCAAGCAGGTTAAAGCAAGAGCGATTACCCCTCAGAATGGTCACTACAATCTGCAAGCTAGGAGCTCTGAAGCAGTCACCTGTTGGTGGTGGCTGCAAGGCCACAGTGCCTCATCTGCTTCTCCCTCTAGGGGGTAAAGCCTACTTCACAAAGTCCATGCTACACTGACCTCTCACTTTGTCTTTAGCATCTATGGGTTGCTAATTCTGGAAATAGCCACAGCTGTTGGGGTTCTGAAGTCCCTCTAGCTGGTGGCTGGTTGTGGCCACCCTGAGGCTAAAATCTCTGGCTCATGCAGGGATGGGCTCAGCTCCCAGAGCACTGTGTTGGCCCCTTCCTGCTGGCCTGCTGGACTGTCTTCAGCAGAAAGTTAGCTTCTCTCTGTTATTTTGTGGGTTCTGTAGCTCCAAAGTTTGTTTATAGTCATTTTTTTTTTTTTGCTTTTTGGAGGGCAATGGGGGTTAAGTAACTTGCCCAAGGTCACACGGCTAGGTTTTTGTTTGTGTGTGTGTTAAGTGTCTGAGGCCAGATCCGAACTCAGGTCCTTCTGACTCTAGGGCCGGCGCTATAGTCTTTTTTTACATGCATTGGAGGTGGTGGGAGTAGGAGCCGCACTGAAGTCCTGTTTCTATTCTGCCATCTTCACTATTCCCCAATAATCCTTTTAATTTTTATTAATTTATTCATCTACTTATTTACCTATTTATTTGTTTGTTTATTGCTTTTTGACGGGCAATTGGGATTAAGTTACTTGCCCCACATGGCTAGTAAGTTTGTCAAGTGTCTGAGGCCAGATTTGAACTCAGGACTGCCTGACTCCAGGGTCAGTGCTCTATTCACTGTGCCACCTAGATGCCTCACACCCCAGTAATTTTTAAAGTAAAGAAAAATCCCCTGAAATGTTTCGATTCAAAAGATGCTATATATGGCGTAAGTACATTTTGCCAATAGGACCATACATGTCACAAAATTTATCATAAACATTAATTATTTAATTAAAATCCTATTCACATTGATTTTCAATAACATATATGCTATTTTCTTTCTCCTTTCCTTCCTGCTTTTGCCACACTGTTTTCATTTCCCTGAGTTTTCATTTTATCTACTTTATTTCTTGTCACATTCTTTGACAAAAAACAAGTTTAGTACATACAAATAATTTAGACCTTCCTTTCTAATATTTTCTTTCTTCCCCCTGATTGCCATGCCTATGTCATTATTAAAATACGCCTAAAGTCACTGTCAGCTTCTAGAATTTTCATGTATATGTATATAGATTTATGTATTTGTGCATGGGTGAATATGTGTGTATGTGTATTCTTTACTGGCATCCTAGTTTCTTCTCACTCATAAATAGCAAGAATAAGAGTCATGGAGTAGGAGCAGGAAAATATAATTCATGTGAAAATGATCTGGGGAATTATTATGGATAGGAAAGGAGGTCAGAAACAAACAATTATTAAGTACTTCCTAAGCACCAGGCACTTCACTAAGTATGTTACAAATGTTATCTAATTTTGATGATTCTCATAACAACACTGGGAGACAGATGTTATTATTCTCCCCATTTTACAGTTGAAAAAATTGAAGAAGATAGAAGTTAAGCGATTTTCCCAGGGTGACACCGCTATTAAGTGTCTGAGGTCAGCTTTGAACTCATTTCTTCTAGACTCTAGTCTCAATGCTCTATCCACTGCAAGCTCAATCTGTCACCAATGTCACATGGCAGCCAAAATAAGCTAATGGTATCCAAGGCTGAAATGATGGTGATCGGGATTATAAAGGTGATAGTCTAACTATACTCTTCCCTCATCAGATTACTTATGCAATAAAGTTATCTATGTGCAGTTACCAGGATCACATTTTAAGAAGATATGATGAAGTATCTAGAAGAGATCATCCGTTATGTGAAAGGATTAAAGGTCACCATGCAGAAACTGGTTGAAGGAAAGGGGTGTGAGTGACATGTGTGATTGTGTGTCTGTGTGTCTGTGTGTGTGTGAGGTGGGAGTTTAGAATGAAATAGAGACAGCCTTGAGGGTGGGGCATGATTCAGCTCAAGATAATTGGTTTTTAAGTGCCTATTATTTATTAGGAACTCAGCCACTTGGGAATATAAAAACAATAATTAAAATGATTTCCTTCACTCAAGGGGTTTTCAGTGTACAAGATATGCACAAATAAATGAATACAAACTTGTTTTAGTGTTGGAAAAAAGAAGAATAGTACTGGGGGTAATCAAGAAATATATCATGTACAAGATTACATGAACCTCTAGCAGTTCTGAAGTTGGAGGTGACAAGAGAGACTGTTCCAGATATAGGGTACAGACTAGGCAGAAGATCAATCAGTCAACACATATTAATCAGTTACTCTAATGTCACTGGGCAGATAGGTGGTACAGTTCATAGAGCACTGGCCTGCAATCAGGAAGACCTGAGTTCCAATCCACCTTCAGACACCTACTAGTTGCATGACCCTGGGCAAGTCACTTAACTCTGTTTGCCTCAGTTTTTTTAATCCTTTTTTTTTTTTTTTGCAGGGGGGAAGGCAGGACAATTGCCAATCACAATGCTAGTAGGTGTTAAGTGTCTGAAGCCTAATTTGAACTCAGGTTCTCCTGGCTCCAGGGCCACTGCTGTATTCACTGTACCACTTAGCTGCCCCTGCCTCAGTTTGTTTTTTTTTTTTTATCTGTAAAATGAGCTGGAGAAGGAAATGGCAAACCACTCCACTATCTTTTTTCAAGAAAACCACAACTGGAATCATAGGATTGAATATGACTGAAATGATGGAACAAAAACAACCTAAGGCACTAAAATACAAGTGGAAAAGTAACAGTCTACCTACAAAGAGCCTACCTTCTACTTAGAGATAAAGCCTGTTCACAGATAAGCAAATACAGTAAATATTCAAATCAAATAACAGCGATGTGGAGATGGTAATAACAACTGAGGGAATAATGAAAAGCCTCTTTGAAAGAAGCAGCTTCTAGCTGAATCTTGAAGATGGTTAGCAGTTCTGTGTTACAGGAGTGAAGACAGAGAAAATTCCAGTCATGGAGGACAGCTTACAAAGAGCCTGCATTATCACATAGAAAGAACAACATGTCAGCCAGCTTTGCCAACGTGGAGGAAGGAGGACAGGCCTAGATTAAAATCTTACCTGAGACACTTAAAACTGTGTAACGCTGGGCAAAACACTTAATCTCTCCACGCTTCAGTTTTCTAATTAATAAAATGAATGGATGGAAATCAATGACTCCCAAAGTTTCTTCTGACTTTAAATCTGATACTATAGCAGCCAGCAACAGTGAGTACGAGAGAATGATGTATAATCATCTTGAAAAGATCGACTGGGATCAGATCATAAAGGACTCTAAATTTTTAAAAAAAGGGTCTTTGTGTTTTTCTAGTAGTAATAGAATAGCCCTGTATGTTTTTAAGGAGGGCAATGACAAAGCCAGATCTGTGATTTAGGAATGTAAGTATAAAGCTCATAGATACACTTGTGGTAGGGCACTGGGTAAAAATGTCTTGAGCAAAGTTGAAATTTGATTCTTATCTAGGACCTCCCTAAAAAGAATAAACAAGGTCCCTTGCAGAAAAATACTTATTGCACAAAAATTTTGGGTATAGGATAACTATTTATCTCTTCTACTATAAAAGCAATATTTAAAATGTAAAAGACTCATTGTATACAACAATAAATATGTAAAATGATTCATTATATATTCAAGCATTACATTCTATTTAGGATGTTGATACTCAAAATGTTAAAACATGAAAAACTTTTGTGGTACTACAGAATAGGCAATTCACCTTCTTCCTAACTCTACAATTTACTTAGGATATACATATATATATATATATATACACACACATACATATACACATATGCATACACATGGGCATGACTTGGACTCATTCTCCTGGCAACAGCCATCTGCTCTCTAATAAGTAGGAACTTAGTCATAACACAGAAAGGTTATTGAAAATATATAAATATAAACATATATTCAATATATAGCATATTATATATTTATATGTAATGCATTATATACTTATTATATGTGCTAGTACATAATATTCATATATTATACATATATATCTGTTGTGTGTATGTATGTGTGTATAAATATATACATGCATTTATAAAATCACACTTAGCTTGAGTAGACGGACATACCCTTCTTTGTCTCCATAATTAAATGCATTTGTGACTCACAAGTCACTTCAGGTAGAAGAAACTCCATTTTATGTAGGTAGCCCTTTTTATGTTGTTGGGTTAATAGGGCATTATGTTAAGATGGTCAGAGGTCATCAGGATGCTAGGTCAGTGGCAATGCATCTTGAGACTTTGTCCACTGAGCCAATTAGGTCTTCTTTCAAGGAGAAAAATAAAAACCTAACCCATTTAGAATGGGCAACTCTGGTAGATAGTGGTCTTTTAATATATGTATTTCAAGAAGTTATTTCTAAGGTCACTTCCTGTTGAGCAATCAACTTCTGGACCTTGGAACTCCCAATATCTTGAAATCACAAGTCTGCTTTTGAGTCTGAGAAACATCCATCCTAGGTTTACTGTTTATTCACCTGTGTTCAGGGAATGAATTACAAAGAAAAAGCGGGAGCCATTTCTCAGATTTGAGGTCCAAGTTGAAGTTTACCTCGATAGAATCTGCATTCTCTGTTATATAAGAGCAGTTGGGGGTAGACTGAGGAAGAGACATTCAATCACCCCACTGTGGAAATTTCAATGGAGAGCTATCAGAGTACAAAGTCCAAGAATACGCTGGCGCCTACATTAACTGGTTTATGAAAGCTTATTGCTAAATGTTAAATGGGAGCATTTACATGTCAGAAATATATATGAATCAGGGCTTGATATATTATTTCATTGATTCTCTAGATTTAATAAAGTGTTATCAATGCATATTAAATTTAAAAGTGTGACTTTTTTTCTTTTTTTTAGAGAGCCTAGACATTTACCAAAACACTCCTGTATTGTTTTGTAAATATTATTTAAGCTCATTAGAAGTCCACTAGAAGGCTCAGGGAATAAAATCATTATCAGACTGGAGGCCTAGTGAATGGAGACTTTAAAAAAAACAACTGGGTATTTGTATGATCCTCTAAGTGTTTCACATTCATTATCTCATTTGAGTCTCATGATAAACCCTCCCTAAGCCACACATCTAAAAAGGAAAGAGGCATCTTAGCAGAAGTTTCTTCATGAAAGTGAGAAGAAATAAAAGGTACTAGCTTAAACCAGGGACAGAAGATCAAATATCATATGCAAGGTTCTATCAAGTAAGGCAGTTTTGCAGAAATGCAGAGCCTGCCAGAGAGAGCAATATAAAATAAATCTGGGGAAAATTAGGCTGTAATCAGATTACAAAGTACTTTAAATGAAACCTCAATGATATCTTCAGCAGAAATAGGAAAATTAAACAGAAGGTGGTTTTAGGGAGAAAAATAATGAATTCCATCGTTAGTATGTTGTTTGAGGTGGCTATGAGATATTCCAATAGAAATGTTCAGCAAGCTACTGGTAATAGCTGCTTCCATATTTTTGAAGAACTGTCTTTTGATAGAGACATTAAATTTGTTCTGTTTGCCCCCAAAAGGCAGAACTTGGAGTGATGGGCAAAATGTGAAGACAGATTTCAGTTTAATGTAAGGAAAGGCAGTAAGAACTGTCCCAAAGTGGATTGAGCTGTCTCATGTGTTAGTGGGTTCCACCTCATTGGACGTATTCAAGAAGAGGATAGATCATCATCACTTTTCTACACTGAAGAGGGATTCCTTGGCCAAATAGGAATTGAACTAGAGGGTCTCTGAGATTTCTTCCTACTCTGTTTATGGGTCCCTTATTCTGTGAACTCTCCAAAATTCTATTAAAAAGTGGTGTCAATTTGTAAACTGTTGGCCCTTTAGCTGCTTCAACTAAATTAGATAAAGCCTGGTATGCTTCCATCTTATCTTAAAATCGGAGCCTTTAGGTTACAAGATGAACCATACAATAGAGATAGACACGAATCCATCACCCTTACTACAAAAGATAAATTATATAACTTCTTGGCAGTGAGTTAATAATGGCATTTACATTTATGAAAGATAACAATTCACTTCTTATCCTTCCTGTTCCATAATTATTTTCTTTCTTAAGCTGTCCTGTGTGTCCTTTCTTTAAAGTGAAGACCTGAAGCAGCTTGTGTGGTATAGTAGAAAATATTTGTGTGATGAATGAGGAGAGTGTAGGTGCTAGGGCAGCTGTGGTAGTTGAGGCAGCTGAGGAAGCTAGGGCAGTTACAGCAGCTGGAGCAGAAAACGTTTGATTAATAAACATAAATTTTATAAACATAAATCTTTCAGTGACAAGGACTCCCATCTACTAGAGTTGTGTGATGACAGAAAGTTGAGTAGATAAACTCCATAAGAAAATTCAGTAGGAAAGTTCATGTTATATATAGAAAGTGAAGTATTAAGGTAAATACTAGAGCTTCTGAGGAAGACCAAAAACTTTCTGGAAACTTATACAGAGAAGTATGTCAATCTTGGGGAAGAGAAGTAATAGAAGAATATATATTTTAATGGAATTTCAATTTAGGTCTCAACACTATCTAGAAAAAGGAAGAACTTGCGGGTAACAGGTATCCCTCCTTAAAAAACAATCTATTGCTTTAATTCTAAGGAGATTGGTTAGATTAATAAAGGATTAGTAGGGAAGGGAGTGTACATTATAATCATAAATTATTAGTCTTTAAGAAGTAGTTCCTATAAATCAGACACTTACAAATTATTTTTTAAAAATCAAATCAGCTATTTTTAGTTCTAGAAGGCATAATGTTCTTCTACTCTTCATATTCACTTCCATGCAAGTTTTAGCACATGGAAACCCAATGTTCCCACAGTTAATTGGTAAATAATATTTCTATCATTCATGCCATGACAATTGGTAGTGTATATAGTTAATGTAGGTTATATTAGGGGGGTATTTAAGTTAAAGGAAAAGATGATTACTGTTAGCTATTGTCCTTTGTTTATGTTTATTAACCAAATGTTTTATTAGGTCAAGACAGCAAGGCAAGTTTTAAAAGAATAATGGAAGAAGAGCATCAATGGAGCAGAAGAGAACAGAAAGAAATTCAGAGGGAGAAGCAAGTAAGCAGGATAGACATGAAACTAATATGCTGAATTTACAATATACTTTTAAAAAGTGAACAGATGGGGTGGCTAGGTGGCTCAGTGAATAGAGCTCTAGCCCTGGAGTCAGGAGGATCTGGGTTCAAATCCAGCCTCAGACACTTAACACAAAAAACTAGCCGTGTAACCTTGGGCAAGTCACTTAACCCCAATGGTGCTGCCTTCCCCCCTTCAAAAAGCAAAAAAGTAAAAAATGAACAGGAGTAGGGATCTCAGTTTCATATATATTCTTTTTTTATGTTTTGCTTTGTGTATGAAAATGTTCATGCTTGTTGGTATTTGTTAAATTTAGAATACCAAAGAAATTAAAATTTAAAAATGACATTACCAAAGTAGCATCTGGTTTGCAGTGGCCTAGGAAACACAATTGATGCTTGAGTTGGTACTTAAGGCACTTTTGCTGAATTTTCCTTATAGGGAAAGTGTTTGAATCCCACTCAATATTCAATTGTTAATAGCTTGGATCAAGGTAACATGTGGAGATGATCAACCAATAATATCCTACTTGTGACCAGGATAGTACAGGGGCCCTTGATTACAAAAGCAAGAAAAAAACTCTAGGAATTTAAATCTCTAATTCAAATGGAGGACCCACAAGAAGAAATGAATGTGCAGGACTTGGCAGTTTTGGGGTTCAGGGTGCAGGAAGAGCTCTGAAAGTACAAGTGAGTTATTATGAATAAGTGTGGCAGGTTATTTGTATTAAGTGACCCTACAAGGAAATACAGATAGTTAAATAGATAGTACTAGAGAGGATTAATATCATACAAGATTTTAGTTAGAGGGAAGAATCAATAACAGAGAAGACATCTGCCAAAAACCAGATGAATATAAATATGCTGAACAGAAAAAAAGAGATCCATCTCTATGAAACTGTGAGATAGCTCCCCTGCCCCCAGGTATAGACTAAATATGTCACTCTCTAGTCAGCAAACTTGAAATGCCCCATTACTTTCAAACTCAAATATAAACTTCACTATTCAGGGTCATATTGCTAGTGTTCTAAATGACTGGCTATAACCTTCTTATCTTGGGCAGTTTGTACTTATTAATAAAGAGAAAAATTTACCAAGGTAAACCTATAAATACTTGTTGAATTAAAAATGGATGTCTTCTAATTCTATAAGATATCTACAAAAGCCAAAGGGAGACAGAAGAGCGTGTGTGTGTGTGTGTGTGTGTGTGTGTAGTAAATAAATGGGTTAGAGAGGTTAAACAATTGTGCAGTGCATGTTTCTGTCCCCTAGGAATCTTATGTGCTGTGTTTGTGCTTGACACATCCACCAAAAAGTTAGTTTACTGAAATTGTAAGTCTATTAATGCCATGGTAATTCAAATATGATCCAAGCTACATCCTATAAAGTCAGTTTCTGAAAACCACACCCATATTCTTGAGGACCATGTTTGAGATTACAAGATATAACAATTAGTAGAAACAATGTCAATATTAAGAACAAAAAAAAAAAAAAGAGAGAAAGCATCATATAGGTTGTCAGGAGAACAAGATTCAAAACAAACTAGTCACTAGCTAATTTTCCTGCCTTTACTACTTTATCATGGTGATTACCCATTACAATTCACACACATGCACACAATGCATATGCACATGTACATACACAAATACATATGTACTTTGCCCCACACACACATATAAACATCAAATATGGAAACCCAAATTTCCAGGCCTCAACTATTAAGAGGGTTGAGGTTGTCAAGAGATAAACAGAAATGAAATTAAAGTGGAGAAACAAATCTTTGCCTAGATTTTGGGAATTTTCCTGACTGGTGCTGGGAGGAGAAAACTCTGAGCAGCTGTGATGGTATTTCTAACTTTTCATTTAATATAAAATAACTAACAAATAGAGCAGGGAACCTGAGGGGACATTACACTGCCTTAGGTAAAAACAAACTAAAAATTGTATCTGGATGTGTTACATGGAAAAGTCAAAATCTTACAATTAAAAGTGAGCAAATTTCTGTTAAAAGTGAAGAATCTACTACATGAAGCCTAGCTCTTCAAAGATAGTATCAAGTTTAATAAAGTATGATAATAAATATGTATAATAAATTAATATTATTTATACTAATCAATAATATGCTAATTAATAAATAATATCAATAATAAAGTATCATAATAAAGGATGTTCTAAGCTTCTTTAAGTTATAAAACTTGTTAGGTAAATTCCAAATATTTTTGTGAATTGCCACTGGGAATTTGACAACTATTCTACCATTACATTTTTTTCTTAAAGTTTAAAAAGATTCTTAAATAAACCAAATTCTGCCATGAAAACATGAGTGAATTTACTCAGGATTGTATAGTTTCTGAAAACAACAAACATGTCAACATTTAGAATATATTTGAATTGAGCTTGAGTTTTCAATTTCAAACGGTTGGCAACAAGCAATTTTGCTTAGTTTTTATTTCTTCTCTGTGGTTTCTTTAAGTTAATATAGAAATTGTGATACTTGGAAATGTGCTGTTTATAAATTGTTATGCTAAATGTGACAATGCCTTTTCAGTACATGAATACATTCATTAAAAGAACAGTACTCTATTTCCTCAGTGCTTTGCAATAATGTACTTCTTCCCTGAACCCTCTACCCGCCTCCCCCGTTTCTTAAGCTTTGCTTTTTCTGGCTGTTGTAAACCTGAAGACACAATGTCACTGGGGACCTTTACTTGAGGCTATACTATTACCTTTTATTAGGATCCAATCCTATGGAAATAATTTCTTCACTAACAGCCACCATTTTTCTCAGTCTCCTTGTTTTTTCTTCTAGATCAAGCCAGTAAATCTCACTGTGCTTCTGGTCTTCTCCATTTATGATTATGTAGAGTTTTTGCCCAATCCAGTCAGAAGCAATTGCTTTTGGTATTCCAGGAAGATTACCATCTATAAGCTGCAAAAAGATTTAAAAGAATACATTAGGGGCTGGGGGAGAGGGTTTGGAGTTAGAGATAAGGATTTAGAGTCAGTTTTTTCTTTTGTTTTATCTTCAGTTACTCTAATCCTACATTATAAGACTCACTGAGGATAAAATGAATGCATTATATTTACAGGTATATTACAGTGTAAAATTCTACCACTTTAGTCTTAAAATTCTATAAGCAAGCCAAGATAAATATCTTCTGGGGTCCAAGAAAAGGAAAGCAAATATAAATGTACCTAAAATTGTCAAGTAAGAGGGTGTGTGTGTGTGTGTGTGTGTGTGTGTGTGTGTGTGTGAGAGAGAGAGAGAGAGAGAGAGAGAGAGAGAGAGAGAGAGAGAGAGAGAGAGAATATTTCAGATTTCAGCAAAAACTTCATAGGCCATCTATTCTAAGCCCCTCATTTTACAGATTAGGAAACTAAAACATAGGGAGATTAAATAATTTACCAAAGATCAGATAGATAGTAAGATTGGCAAGTTTTAAACCCGAGTTCCATGATTTTCAAAGGCACAGTTCTTTGCACTATAGCAGGTTATGTCCTTTATAAATCACCTATAGCATCACCCTTATCCAATGTAGAAGAAACTTCATAAAGTATTAGCTTGAGTAAGCAAATGTGAAAAGAACTTCCCTTTGTCTTCTTTATGTCTTCTTCACATTCCATTTGTAGAATATTTAATAGAACTTTCATAATTTAGTTTTTAAATTATATTTACCATGCACTAGCATTACCTAGAGGAAAACAGTCACAGGATAGTGGGAAAAACACAGACTTTTGAGCCAGAAAGATCCAGTTTCAAATCCTGCCTCTTACACATACTGACTGTGTGATCATGGCAAGATCATTTATGCTCCTAGAGTCCCATGTAACCTTAAGACTAAAATTACAGATTAATTGCTAATCTGCATGAAGGTGGGGGACTTCCATCACTTGGAGCTTCCTATACAGTCTTTAACCAAAAAAAAAAAAAAAAGGATTAACTGTATGAGTGTAAAAGGGAACACTATAATCTTTATGATGGACCAGCCTTATTTACTGGATAATGAATCTGTTATGTCATGGGTGTAGGAATTTACTGGTTGGTGTACTTCTACCAATGTACATTAACACTTACTTTGCAATCCGGAGTTCTAGAGAACTGCCTAGAGCACTGTTCTATGTCCAGGCTAACATGGATAGTTTATGTTACAGACAGAACTTGGACAGAGGGCTTCATGGTTCTAAGGCTCTCTCTCTGTCCACGATACCACATTGTCTCCTAGAACCAAGGTGAGAATTAGGGATACTCAGAAAGGACATTCTTTCCTCAATGACAAGAACAAATATAAAAAGTGAACCCCTGGGGGCAGGCTAGGTGGTGCAGTGAATAGAGCACTAGCCCTGGAGTCAGAAGGACCTGAGTTCAAATCTGGCCTCAGACACTTAACACTTCACTAGCTGCGTGACCTTGGGTGAGTCACTTAACCCCAATTGCCCTCCAAAAAGCAAAAAAAAAAAAAGTGAACCCCATAGGTGGTGGGAAAAATAGAAAAGCAGATCTTAAATGAATGAAAAGCCTGGTATATGTGTAAACTTAGGCCAAGAAGAATTGTGATGTGAGACATAGCCCACTTTGTTATATACTTAGTTTGTACATAATTTATCATAAGATTAACAAACACTATATGTAAATTAATTTGTGCAATTTAAATAGCTGATGGTAAATTATTAGGAAGTAGTACAATAGGAGTATACAAAGGAAGGACCCCAATTACAGGGTTACAGTGTAAGGAGGAGAAACCCTGAATTCCTGAGGAGTGATAATAAAATCTTTCCTCTGAAGAGTCACTCTTTATATAGAGAGAAGTTGTCCAAATGTTTCTGTGCACCCCAGACATGGTGCTAATTGCATAAAACCCTAAAACATCATGGTGCCTTCTAAATGATATCCACAGTAGCAAAAACAGAGTTCAGTCTATCCACATAGAAAACAAGTGAATCAAGGGTGACAATGTCCAGTTGGAAATATGCAGCAGGACTGACAGACTGTAGAACTTATCTATCAGTGCATATATTTAAGACAAATGACCACAGTAAGATTGACCCAGAATTGAACATGAGGAGAAGAGTGAGCTGGATTGCCTTTGGAAAATTGAACAGTTCTTTTTGTGACCCCAATATTCTTCCTGAAACAAAGTCCTACCTTTATTAATATCAATATTCTTCTGGTGATGCAACATGGCTTCAAGTCATGGAATATCATAGTTTCTAAAGAATTAAATTTGAAGGGCACAAAAAGGGCAAAGGAACAGTGGATGTCAGGCATGAGTAGGCTGCAATACATTAAAATGAAAAATTACATGGAAGAGGCAGAGTAAAGGAAATTTTCAGAGAGGCACATGACCAGAAAAAAAGATGGGCTAATCATGGAGCAAAAGAAAGGAATAATTGATGAACTGATGGAAGGTCAATGTGCTCCAAACTGGGATACACACAATGTTATAGTTGTTGTATAGATCTCCACTGATCATTCAGGGAAGAATATAATAAATTAATGTAGGATAAGGAGTGGATGGATTACAATTTGAACTGCCAAAGAGAGTGCCCAGAATGATGACACTATAGATTCACTATAATATATTAACATTTTAAATTTTCACTGGATAATTTCTAGAAATTGTTGATAATTTCCCCCTTTGGTTTAGGGGGAAAATCTAGATATGGGAAAAGAAAAAGGAGAAGAATCTCCTAAATTTTCTCTTTTTCTCAGATTTATTCCCAAATGAATAGAAAAATAAGTAGATTGTCCTTAAAGGTTGCTATTAACTATGTTGGATAAAAAAATAAATTTTGTGATTTTAAGATCATCTTATCTAGAAAGTACAGTGACCAAGAGAATCTTATGTTGAATATTTTTATTGTCCTTATTCATATTCCTGCCCCTGAAAATTTTAGATAATGTGTGTTGAGAACTATATGGATAAACAAAGACAGTCTGTAATATCACTAAATTGCAGAAATAAGGGATAGAGGGAAGAGGGGGATACAATTGTCTTCTAAACTTCTAGTCTTTCCTATATATTTAATATTATCTTGCTTTCTTGTCCATCCTACCTTGATTCACTAGGATGAAAAAGAGGAAAGAGTAAGAATTTAGCTATTTTATAAGGCTATCTTATGTTATGTTAAAGCAAATAGAGTTTTAATTTCTCTAATAAATTGTCTTATATAGCACACATTTATGAAGCTGCATATAACTTTAGAACTGAAAACTAATATAAATTCACTTATGATTGAAAATTAAGGAGTGTCTTAACTAATAAGTGAGTATCCTTTACCTTGCCATGAGTCATCTGTATGGAAGAACTAGGGTAATAAGGAGAATCTTACTGAAACTGAAAATGCTTTAGACAAGCTTTCTAGGGCACATAATACTGTTTTTAATTGGTTCTTAACTAAATTAATTAAGCTGATATGACTCACTATCCAGTCACAACTCAACTTGAAAAATACAAAAGGGTATGGCTGGAATAACAAAAGCAAAGAGCCCTGAATTACTTCTGATTTTCATATTAACAAGGGAGTTCAGTCTAGAGAGAAAAGGTTAATTTGTTTTTTAATAGGCTTTTGAAAGGAGTGATCAGGTCTAGTGTGATAATTTATGGTTAATCATATGTTTAAAAGCAAAATGGATTAATCTATTAATATTAGAGCCACTATTGTCTAACAAAAAACAAAACTATCTTTGCAGTAACTTTAAAACACCAGGCTTCCCTTTTGAGAAAAAGTGGCAGATTGATAAGGCAAGAAAATTGAAGTTTTCAATCAAAAGCAGCAGCCTAGCATGAAGCCCTAAGAAACAGGAATACCCCTACTCAAGCCTAGCTCATCAAGTGCCTCTTTCCTCTCTCACCTCATAATTTCATCCCTTGAGTACTCTCCCTTCCCAACAAAATCAACCTATGCCCTATCCATATATAACTGTAACCATATACACACACATTCACATATGTATTCATATGACCACACCCCCTTCTTCCATTATTTTCATAGTGAGAGAGATATCATCAGTCACAGATATTGCTTTTCCATATAGGAATGTAAATAGTTCAACTTTGATAAGTTCCTTTTTATTTCTTTTCCCTGATTACCTTCTCAGGCATCTCTTCCTTCTTGTGTCTGGATGTCAAATTTTCTATTCAATTCTGGTTTTTTCCTCAAGAATGCTTGAAAGTCCTCTATTCCACTGAATGACCATTTTTTCCCCTGAAACAAAATACTCAGTTTTGCTGGGTAGGTGACCCTCGGGTTCAGTCCCAGCTCTTTTGCCCTCTGGAATATCATATTCCATGCCCTTCGACCCCTCAGTGTAGAAGCTGCCAGGTCCTGGGCTATTATGATTGTGTTTCCACAATATTGAAATTGTTTCTTCCTGGCTGCTTGGAGTAGTTTCTCCCTGATCTGTGGATTCTGGAACCTGGCTATAATATTCCTGGGAGTTTTCTTTTGGGAATCTTTTTCAGAAGGTGATCAGTGGATTCTTTCAACCTCTATTTTGCCCTCTGGATCTAAAACATCAGGGCAATTCTCCTTGAGAATTTCTTGAAGGGTGATTTCTAGGTTCTTTCTTTGATCATGGCTTTCAGGTAGTCCAATAATTTTTAAATTGTCTCTCCTGGATCTATTTTCCAGGTCAGTGGTTTTCCCATGAGATATTTCACATTGCCTTCTAATCTTTCATTTGTTTGTATCTGCTTAACAGCATCTTGATTTCTCATAAAGTCATTAGCTTCCATTTGCTCCAGTCTAACTCTGAAGGAATGAATCTCCTCGGTGAGCTTTTGAGATTCTTTTTCCATCTGGCAAATTTGACTTTTTAAGGCATTCTTCTCCTCATTGCCCTTTTGGGCCTCCTTTGCCATCTGAGTTAGTCTATTTTTTAAGGTGTTTTCCTCAGTCAGGCCATTGACCCTCATTTCATACTTTTCCTGCATCCTTCTCATTTCCCTTTCCATTTTTCCTCCACTTCTCTTATTTGATTTTTAATGTCCTTCTTAAGGTCCTCTATGGCCTTCAACCCACTCATGTTTTCCCTTGGGGTTTTTGGAGCAGGACTTCTGACCTCACAGTCCTCTTCCTGCTCCATGCTTTGACCCTCCTTGCCCCCAAAGTAGGAGTCTAGGGTTGCATTTTTCTGTTTCCTTTGCCTTGGCATGTTGCCACTTAATTACTTGACTTTTGGGCTTGTTGCCACAGTAGGTCTTTACTGACAGATAGGGGAATTTTCATCCCGAACGTGTGGGAGGGCAACTTCCGTTTCTGGCAAGCTGTAAACCCACCACGACTTCCACCCCAGATCACAATCCAGATCCAGGGAGGTTAAAGCAAGAGCGATTACCCCCCAAGACTGGTCACTGGATCTCCCTACAGTTCGCAGGCCAGGAGCTGGAGCTGCCTCTGAAAAACTACAAAATGGCGTGTCTCCTCAGTGGCTTCTAGCCCCCAGGGGAGGAAGCCGACGCGTTCCCCAAATACTGGTCCCAAAGTCCATAGGGCGCTAACCTCTCACTTTGTCCTAGCCATGTCTATGTTGATAATTCTGGAGTCACCACAGCTGCTGTTGTTCTGGGGTCCCTCCAGCCGGCTGCTGGCCCTGCCACCCTGAGGCTAAAACCACAACTCAGGCAGACCGGACCTGTGCTCTGCTCCCTGTGCTCTGCACGCTGACAGCTCCCAGACTGCTGCCCTGGTCCTTCCTGCAGGGCTGCTGGGCTGTCCTCAGTGGAAGGTTAGCTTCTCTGTGTTGTTCTGTGGGTGCTGGGCCTCCAGAAGTTGTTCAGAGTCCTCTTTTACATAGTTTGGAGGTGATATGGGGGCAGAGTGGCTTGGATGAGCTGTTTCTACTCCACCATCTTGGCTCCACCCCCAGAACAAGCATTTTCTTGAAAGAAGAGATAACGTGAAGATGCGCTCACTCTGTCCTTTTGCAGAAGAAGCCCACAAGTATTGACATTGCATATATCTTCAGACATTTTAGATGTAGTGATCAGTTATGCTTATTTTTTCCTCTTATTTTTATTCTCTTGTCTTTATAAAATACTATTTATTAGATAGGATGGCTCT